>NW_018921751.1:424747-438343 GCF_002207925.1 Prunus avium | reverse complement strand
AATTGCAAAAAAAACAACAAATAAAATGATTTTATGTAGAGTGTAGCCATATCTCCATATAAAACAATAAAATTCTGATTACATATTTAATATCATGAAGGAAATTAAAAATTTACAAACCAACATTCCAACAACCAATAATGGGAACATGTCAAGATACATTAAAACTAAGTGTTTGTTCAAAATACTAAACCCTTTCCCTTAAGATTAGCTTCTGGCTTCAAGCTTCATCACATGAGTTTAGCAAAATCAGCTTTGAAAACAACATATGAAATGGTTGCAGCAAATTTGGATGGGTACAAAATCTTCCTGTAGCCTTCTTCCTCCCAAACAGGCAGCCAATAAGAGATCCATCCCATTACAATGTGCAAATATCTGAAGCTTTCCCTTTATCAAATAGCTGCTTGATTTCCTCTGCACCATTTACAATAAAAAAAGTAAAAACTGTAACATTAAAAGTACAATCAATCACTGAAAAATCCTTGATCTTCTGGCACTTTGAGAAACTCCACTCCGTACCTTCACTTGATTCATGTACATCTGCAATGATAAGATATATGCAAGATTTTGTTAGAGAAGTTTAGTAGATGTCATTGTGCAGTTTTATAGCGACTTATATAAGGAGACTTGGGGGATTATCTCCACCAGGCAGAGTATGTTTTGCCTTAGAAACAAATCCAAATTAAGTTAGCTAGCTGTATGCTGTAAGTTAGCGGCTTGATATCTAGAAAAGTCAAATTAGATTGCCAGTATGAATCTATAATTATCCTTTGCGGAGTTTCCTAGAGACAAAAAACAAGTTAGACAAGAATAAAATCTGAACAATAATCTGATTACCACTCTGTATCTCTCTATGTTTTGTTCCTATTGGAAATTGAATTGAAACAATAGTTTGCTGGGTAGGAACAAATATAAAGAAAAAATTATAAATCTGATTACCTTTTCAGTTTCTCATGCTCCTCCCCTCTTGGTCACCATCAATCTCAAAGACAATTTGTGAGCTTTTTGGGTGAGATTGAAACTTAGGGTTATAATATGAATCTGATATGAGAAAGATGATAGAAACTGAAAATAAAGGATATGGGTAATGGATTGAAGGGAGATGGGAATAACAGAGAAAAATATAATGGTGGATTATTAAGAGATCGATGGATTAAATAGAGCTCCATGGAGAAATAATTAGGAAAGGAGCTGTTGCTCTTGGCTGGCTGTGTGGCGTAGGAAACAAAGAGTTTCTGAATGGGAAGAGGAACAACCTTCCTCGTCAATTACAACGCTGACTTTCTGTTTTTATTTAAATTTTTTTTTTTTAGTTGGACAATAAAATATATATATATAATATAAAAAATTTTGGGGCCCCCTTCATTGGAGGCCCATGGCCAAGGCCCTTGTTGCCTACCCCCAGGGCCGGCCCTGCATGTCCTTGGTAGGTTTTGTGATTGTTCCTAAAAACATGCTTGAATGTTTTATTCAGTGAAGACTCATCATGGTTGGCAGAATGCATCCATTCTTCATTGGATCTTATTATTTAACACTGCGTCTTGAACTCAAGATTTATTTACGCTCTCTCTCTCTCTCTCTCTATATATATATATTTGTATATGGGTTAATTACTCAAATGGTCCCCAAACTTATATGCGATTTACATTTTGGGGCCTCAATTAAATTATTCATTCAAATGGTCCATCAACTCTATATTATTCGCTCCAATGGTCCTACTGTTACATTATGTCAATATTTCCATTAAATATGAGGGCAAATTGGTCATTATTTACCCTAAAGTTTGGTTAAATCTAATAGAAAATTAGACGGTAGGACCAATGGAGCGATTAATATAGAGTTGATGGACCATTTGAACGAATAATTTAATTGAGGCCCCAAAATGTAAATCGCGTACAAGTTTGGGGACCATTTGAGTAATTTACCCTATATGTATAATAGGGACACCCTTGTGGTGCCATACACATTGTATTTTTATAATCCGAATCATCTGTTTTTTTAGGTGTTCCTTCAAAGAACATTCCTGCAAAAAATCATATGAATTCGAAATCATTTGACCATTCAATTGATGGTTGTAGTTTTAGTGTTTTCTTGAACTACCGGGATCATCGATTTTGTTGATCACAACTAGATGTCTTAATGGTTTCCGATTTTGGTAATTTTTTTTGCAAGGATGATCTTTGAATGAAGACTTAAAACATAGATGGTTTGGATCGTTGAAATAAAATTTGCATCAGACCCTGCAGGGTGTTTATTTGAGGAATCCCTCAATAGAAGGGGACTGTGTTTGCTTATATGTATCCATCTGTCTTCACTGGATGGGGTGGGGCTACTATGCATGTCACTGATGGGCAATAATGAGATTCTTACATTGGATGTTTAATAATCTATTCTCGTTTGCACTCTCTTTTTGTGGGGTGTTTAAGCATCTGTCGTCAATGAGTATATATGGGTGTAATATTACTTGAACTAATATATATGGGAGCATGTATTAATCAGAAGTGGTACACACTCTCATAAGTTTTTCCTGCACTTTTTACGTGCAGCCATAAGCGATTACAGACAATCTCTTCAGTTCCAGATTTTAAATGAGGAAAAGAGAAATATACATTTGGAGGTGTGCTTCTCTGGTTGCATTACAATTCCTATTTGTTGCGGTTTTATTTCTTTTCTTTTGCTGGGATTCATCTTTGGAGTTAATGTTCAGGTCATTAGAGGTGGCAGACGAGTTGAGGTCTCAATTTTTGATCTTGTTGTTGGTGATGTTGTACCCCTTAACATTGGCGATCAAGTATGGGTGTTTGTCAGTAAACTTTTGTTGTATATTTTACAATTGCATTTCAAATGCAAAACTTATTAATATTCTGATTCTATCTTTAGGTCCCTGCTGATGGCATTTTAATAAGCGGTCACTCACTTGCAATAGATGAGTCAAGCATGACAGGAGAGAGCAAGATTGTGAGCCTTTATGCCTGTTCTGTAGCCTTGTTTGAACATTGCCTTTTTTATTAAATGTAAATTATATTTTTGTTGTAGGTTCGTAAGGACTCCAAGGAACCATTTCTAATGTCTGGCTGCAAAGTAGCAGATGGTAGTGGTACTATGTTGGTAAAGATTCAGATATCCCTCTTCTCCTTTTTCCATGCCTACAACTATTTTCCCTTCTTTCCTATAGTGCACTATCTTGAAAGCTATGGAGTCATATCTAAGTTATTAAAGGCCACTTAGGATATCATATTTTTCCGAGTATCACCCTAGTTATGTTTTATAAAAAATACCATAGTTGTAGGGCCGGTCCTGAGATTTTCAAGGCCCGGGGCAACGCCAAAAATAGACCTTATATATATATACCACACAAGAAAAATCTATGTGAAAGTAGAATATTATAAAATGAGATCTACATAGTATCATTTATTTTATATATATCTCTATATAAGAAAGGATCGAAGACAAAAAAGAAAATGAGAGATGCATCTATGTGGTTTTTTATATATCTCTACATAATATTATAAAATGAGAGATGTATATAAAAGCATTGGAGTACTAAAAAGAACCTGCTTATTTTATATAAATCTCTCTATAAGAAACGATGGAAGACCCAAAAAGAAGAAGAAGCATTGAACTACTAAAAAGAACCTGCATACTTGAAGACCCTCAAAAAAGCATAAGGAAGGAAACACAATGCTGGGATTCGAACTTGGGAAGGACTTGAATTAAAAACCAGGCTTAACCAACACCGCTGGCGTTACTTTATGTCAATAGGTCTTTTATTTTATTTATATAACCGTTAAATATGACCTGACAATGACAAAAAAATATTAATTTTGGGCCCCCCTTGAGTCAGGGCCAGAGCGGTCACACTTCCTGCCCTGGCCCATGGCCGGGCCTGTGTAGCACATGTATTGCTGGTCAATCGTCTTTTGATCTTCCCATGATGTGTAGGTTATACAGGATATACATATAGGGTCAGGATGGAGGACACATTTTTGACACAAATTAGTACATACATTTTAAACCGTTAGATTCAATCACATTCAATGGTTCAGATTGCATCCATTATAATATTACTTGTGATTACCATAACAAATTTGACACTTAATGCTTTTACATGTTCTCTCCTCTATCCTTCCTAAATTCTCGTGCCCCTCCTTTCTCTATCTTCTGGCACTTCGTTTTTTCTCCTTCTAACTTTTTGGGTTTTGGTCAAGCTCTTTCTAACTTGCTTTCTCTCTTCTGCTCATTCAAACTCCATTAGGAAAACTATAAGCTCCCCTAGTCTTCAATCCAGTAGTTCACATTGAATTTTCATTGGCCTATATTCAATGGGTGGACTCTTAAAAGATGCTAAAAAGGATGCTCCTGGTGCTACATGAACAAGAAGGGAAAACCCCAGAAAACAACCAGCAACTACATAAAAACCTCTGTTTTCGGATTTGGCATATAATCAACTTTCCTATTACCGGATTATAGAGCACCCACGTTTTAACCATATTTTGAATATGGATCTTTCTTGACTCTTGAATTTCATTTACAACGAAGACTTTTTCTTCTTTCTTTTGTTTTGTTTTGAGAAACCCATGAATTCAAAAGAAACCAAAGTTTACCCACGAAGTATTTTTTCCTACTGTCTTTTTTAATAATTCTTCTTCACAATTTTATTTTTAAATGACTGGCTGTACTTGTTGAGATCAGAATCAAATAAGATAAAAACATAAACAACAGATGTAAGAAGAAAACAAAGCATTCGAGATATTTCTTTTTATTCCCAAGATCTGGAATTTCCGGTTAATTCTACGATCAGAAATAGAGAAACTGAGAGGGAAAGATGGAGAGAGAAAAGCAGGTGGTGTAGAGAAGAGAGATGAACCTCGTACACTGTGAATTAATATTTTCAAAAGTTATAAAGGAATATTATATTTTTTTAAGAATTAAGTTTGGTGGATTTCTAACCCTTGGATGGCTCATTATCTAAGGGGGGAAAAGTGTGTCAAAAAGTGTGGATTTTTGTGTACCCGGATCCTGACCCATATATATATGTTAATTATTTCGTATCTTTCATCTTCAGTGTCTTTTTTTTTTCGTCGAAATTTCATCTTCAGTGTCTGCTTGCTGAGTCTTTGTTTTTGGAAGGCTTGCTTTTTATTTGTTGAAATAGAACAGTCAATGTTTTATTATTATTGTTTCTTCAGGTAACCAGTGTTGGGGTTAGTACCGAATGGGGATTGCTCATGGCTAATATTTCAGAAGATACTGGTGAAGAAACCCCTTTGCAGGTCAGCTTTAATGAACTGTTATATTGAAATAATTCTCTTTTCATGCATGACATGTTGTACTGAACCATGGATGACTATGAATAGGTGCGCTTAAATGGGGTGGCTACTTTCATTGGAATTGTCGGACTTACAGTAGCTTTTGCTGTCTTGGTTGTCCTATTGGTCAGGTATATTCCGATCATTGCTAGCGACCCCTTCTCCATGACATGACAGTTGACTTAAGATTGCATAATATAATTTGTGCAGATACTTTACTGGCCATACAAAAAGTGCAAATGGAACTGCTCAGTTTACAGCCGGAAAGACTAAATTAGGAGATGCCATAGATGGAGCCATTAAGATTGTTACTATAGCAGTATGTCAATAACTATTTGGTTATTTGCAGTCAATACGTATGTGTGTCGTCGCCTACCTGGTTATTTACTGTAAATAGAAAAGTGTGATTTTGACTACTATGAAAATATTTTAGGTCACCATTGTAGTGGTTGCCGTTCCTGAAGGGCTTCCCTTAGCTGTTACCTTGACGTAAGTGTGCTCGTTCTTTTGTGCCAGAACTATTTTTTATATTTTATTTTTCACTTCTACCATGTGCTTTATACTGAGTAACCTGATCTCAGTGAAAGAAAGAATAATATCTGCTTCTGTCTTGTTGTAAAGCATATATGCATTGTATGCATTCATCTCTCTACATTCCTCATTTCTTTTCCCTTTTATCCCATGGCTATGTCACAGGCTTGCCTACTCGATGAGAAAAATGATGGCAGATAAGGCCTTGGTATGTGTAATTTTGTTCATTTTTATTCCTACATAGATTTTGTAGATGATGCACATTTTGGTTAAGCATATAATTAAATGAAAACGATGGAATTCTAAATGTAGGTACGAAGGCTATCTGCATGTGAAACCATGGGCTCTGCCACAACTATATGCTGTGACAAGACTGGAACCTTAACTTTGAACCAGGTGGGTTATAACTTACAATGGGCTTTATTTTTCCCCTTTTGTTCTTCATTCATTTTGGGTGGAGGAAGCTAGGTTATAATGTGATGGAAGAAAGAGTGTCTATTTCCTTGTAGATTTATGATGATGAAGCTGGAGAGTTGTTACCAATTAGATAAGTTTGGATGAAAGCTAGTTTGTGGTTTCAACCCAGCCAAAGTGCTGCCCTAGTTAAAAAAAGCCAAATTGAGATTAGTCAGTTTGTTTGGTTGTTGTAAGAAAAACGCTGGTGGATGTGAGCACAACAAGTGTTCTGGGACTTTTGGAAAATTAATTTTTGTTGTGCAGAGATTGGGGGAAGACGTTGGTGGTCTAGGCAAGGACTGCTAATGACTGATATTCTTTTTTGATATTTTTTTTTTAGCATAGATGGCTGTGGTTGAGGCTTTTACTGGTGGGAAGAAAATTGATATCTCTGACAATAAGTCAGACTTGTCTCCAATGCTATCAGCTTTGCTTATTGAAGGCATCGCACTGAATTCAACTGGCAGTGTTTATGTGCCTGAGGTATGCTTAAAGTGTTTGTATTTCTTTCCTTAGTAAGATTTGTCTAGCAGAATATGAGTGAAAAAGGCTTACACTCTGTAACAATTTGCCATTGCTTCTTTTTTGTAGACTGGTGGTGATATAGAAGTTTCTGGTTCACCAACTGAAAAGGCAATTCTGCAATGGGGAATCAAGGTTCTTTCTTTTGGTTTTCCAATGTCAACTATTTTGCCACTTCTAATGTGACTTTATTTTTAAGTGATCCATTGGTTACTATTAATTTGTTTGCAGCTTGGAATGAATTTTGAAGCCATCAAGTCTGAATCTTCGGTTCTTCATGTGTTCCCATTCAACTCTGAGAAAAAGCGAGGTGGCGCTGCTGTTGAATTGGTAAAGTGGATTAATTGTTCTTTGTTGTGACCAATCATTTATGCTGCCATCTTCACAGTAGTGAAAATGCTTTCAAGAGTCATTAAAATAAATAAATAAATAAATTTATTGGTGGGTGGGGGAGGCAACGTAGGTATACTTTGCCAATTGCCTTTGGTGACAGATTATTATTGTAGTTGCTGATTGAGCTTTTACTAGTAAATATCTTCCCGGAAAATTTTGCTTCTGTGAGCAAAGTTTTAGTTCTGGTAGATCTTTTCTTAACATGATATGGCATATAAGGGTGATGCTCTCATGTGGACTGAAGCTGGTCCCTACAATTATGCAAGAGTCAAACTACTCAATTGTCCAGATTTACATGCTCTGGCAAGAGAAAATTTCCACTACATAAAGTTTTCTTGCTTATATACTATATAAATCATATGGCATTTTAAGTTTGTACATTACAAGTTATATTATAATTTCTACACATGCGTTGTGCCTATTTGTTACCCCCTTGAATGCAACAAATATTTCAGGGATCTAGATGAACTTTTATTGTACGCTGTTTAGTAAAAATCCTGTTATGCCTGAGAACATGATTTACAGACATGGGAAATAATATTACAATACTTTTCAAGTGTAAATAATGTTTGATTGCCTTTCAATAATTACAGCCCAATTCTGAAGTTCATATACACTGGAAAGGGGCTGCTGAATTAGTATTGGCCTCATGTACAAAGTACCTTGATGAAAATGATCAGTTGGCAGCAATGGATAATGACAAGGTAGGAGAAATTTATAGTGACATTTACAGAACAGTTACATGATTGTTGTTGATTTCTGTGGTTTTTCAATGAATGGGACATGCGTAATTCATTCTCTGTTTTTTTTTCTTTATATTTTAGTCATTCCTTCTTTACTGCTTGCGATGATTTTCACATGCATTACAATTTTTCTATTCTGGCAAGACAGTTTAACATCTCTTTGTGCATAAGAGCCTAATTTAAGCTGTACAAGTTTGTTCTTAGGCTTATGTTCTCACTAGTTTGTATTTTTATGTTGACCTTGGACTTTGGAAGATTTTGTCAAATGGTTAATTTTAATGAAGTTCTTTGTCTGCAGTCAATGATGTTCAGGGAGTCCATTGAGGATATGGCTGCTCGCAGTTTGCGTTGTGTTGCTATTGCATATAGATCATATGAATTAGAAAGCGTTCCAACCGATGAACAACAACTAGCTCTGTGGGAATTGCCTGATGACGACCTTGTTCTGCTTGCTATTGTTGGTATTAAGGTAGTGCATCTATAAGTTTTATTTGCTTTTTAAATTTGCGTTCACATTTAGTTTGTTTGGCTTATGTACACAATAATGAAATGCAGGATCCTTGTCGGCCAGGGGTTAGAGAAGCAGTGCAACTATGCCAAAGAGCTGGTGTTAAGGTATTATTTAGTGACATTTCAATTCCAAATTTGAAATTATCATGTGAATTTTTGTTCTTCATATGGAGGGGTGTTTATATAATTGGATGAAGAGTGTTTGGAAGGTTGGAGAAGACCAATAGGGTTCAGCTTTTACAACTAAGTTCAACTGTGATTGTGCAACAATGGAAGGCCTACTTTCCTGTCATAGGATTGTCTGATGCATCTTCATTTATTATACTATTTTATGTGGAATAATTTGTTTAGCCTCCCGCTTGTTCCCTTCTCCTAAAAACTGGCATTAGTTTGACTATTACACTTGGGCAAAAGGAAGTCGTTTTCCACTAACTGGAAGATCATTACGTGAATGATTTCTTGATGTGCTTTATTTTTTGGTTTTATCTATGCAAGTGCTTTTTGAGGTGGGTGTTTGTGTCGATGTATATCCCGCCATGTTTCTTTCGTTTTTTGTTTTATTACTGGTAGGATTTTCATAATTATTTGCTGGGTATGCTTTTAAATATTCTTGTCAGAAAGTGAGCACTTGGATATTTCTGGATGTGGTTTCTTTTTGGTTTTATAAATGCATGAGTTTTATGTCGTTGGTGCCTGTTCAATGTATATCCCACCATGGTTATGTTTTTGCTTTTTTTAAAAAATTCACTATTTTTTACGTACTGTGACTGTCATGCTTTTAAATATTTCTTGTTAGAAAGTGAACGATTGGGTGTTGTATTTTTGAAGTTCTCCTTCCAACTTGATAAACATGTAGGTATGCATGGTTACGGGCGACAATGTTCAAACTGCAAAAGCAATTGCTTTGGAATGTGGCATACTTACTTCTGATTCAGATGCTACTGAGCCAACTGTCATTGAGGGAAAAGTTTTTCGTGGCCTTTCTGATGGGCAGAGAGAAGAGTTTGCTGAGAAGATTTCGGTATGAATACTTGTGTATCGTTCAGATAATTCCTGGCATGCACGCTTAAGAATTCAAGTATCATAGCAAATTTTTAGGAAGTTGAATCTTTTTTCTTTAACGTGCAGGTGATGGGGCGGTCTTCCCCCAATGACAAGCTTCTGCTTGTGCAAGCATTGAGGAGAAAGGGACATGTTGTTGCTGTTACTGGAGATGGCACTAATGATGCTCCTGCACTGCGTGAGGTCTCTCAGATGTTTTTACTTGCCTTTTCTTTCTTTTTATTTTATTTATCGAAGCAGTTATTACGGTTACAATCACCGTAGTACTTTGTAGTTTATTCGTTTTTTTTTTTCCTTTCTTAATTCATTGTTAATGTTTGATGTTATGTCTTAATGGTTTTGTTTGGAATCTTCCACATTTGAGTTCAGGCCGACATTGGTCTTGCTATGGGTATTCAAGGGACTGAAGTTGCCAAAGAGAGTTCAGATATCATCATATTGGATGATAATTTTGCTACAGTTGTGAAGGTTAGGAATACTATGCAACCAATGACATATACTAGTTTTTGGTTTTTTGGGGTTTTTTTTTTCTTCTTCTGTTTATTACTATTTCCTTCTGTATTACTTCTGCACGTCCCTCTCACCGTTATAATGTTAAAGTCACACATGACTTATTGGTTCCTTCTCAATGCTTGTAGGTTGTTAGATGGGGTCGATCTGTATATGCAAATATTCAGAAATTCATCCAATTCCAGCTTACAGTCAATGTTGCAGCACTAATTATAAATGTCGTGGCAGCGATTTCCTCTGGTGATGTTCCACTAAATGCTGTTCAGGTATTATCACTCTCTCTCTCTCTCTCTCTGTGTGTACACCTGTGGACTCTTTTTCTTGTGCTTGATGCAGCTTCTGTGGGTGAATCTTATCATGGATACTCTTGGAGCACTAGCGTTGGCTACTGAGCCTCCTACAGATCACTTGATGGACAGAAACCCTGTTGGTCGAAAGTAAGTTTCTGTAGTGGTGGCTGCCTTCTAAAATTCAACAAAAAAACGTATCATATTCATATCACTGAAACACTGTTATTTTATGTTAATCGCCAAAAATGTCTGAATATTTTTCACTTTAGTTGAAAAAAAGAGTTTTTATTATTTTTGGATTAAATCTAGCTGTTTTTAAAGTTCCATAGGGTACAGTACCTCTCACAGCTATGGCAGCAAAGTTTGTGCCAAAATGTGTTTTAATTAGGTTAAAAGTCCGTGTCAAAAAAGCTGTCACGAATATTCATTCTAGTTACGTGCATCCATGGGATTGGGAAGGATGCTCCAAATCATATTTAGTATTGTCTCTTGTGCACAGAACATGAGAAACTAATTACTTTCGGATCATTAATTTCAGTCAAGATATAGTTTTACTTTCTTTTCTCTAGTGATTAGGTATATTGTGTTATTGTTTTGAATATGGCGACCTCTAATTGGCCCATATCTATTAATTTTGATGTCATTAAGCAGACTGACCAAATTTGGATGCCCTATTTGTGTCTCTGACGGTAATAGTAATGCAGTTATGGTTACATTGTTTTGCAGAGAGCCTCTTATAACAAAGATAATGTGGTGGAACTTGTTGGTTCAGGTACATGCTTTTTCTGGCGTTTATGTAAACTAACGTATTATTGTTCTTTACCGTGTATTAATCTCGCGCTACAGAATATGCCTTGTTGTTTGTATTTTTGATAAGTTGTCATTGAACTCAGGCTTTCTACCAAAGCATCGTCCTGCTTATCCTCAACTTTCGTGGGATAAGTATACTGCATTTGACACATGATCCCAACAGAGACCATGCTAACAAGCTGAAGAATACACTGATATTCAATACCTTTGTCCTTTGTCAAGTAAGTTAATAGAACAGTAACACTTGTATTTGGTATCCGATATCTGCACATGTATTTATGGTTTTTATTTTTCTTGTAAAATTTTATAAAAGATCCTTGACTATGATATGAGCAATCAGCTGAAATAACTTGTTTCCCATGTGAAGTTCTGCACTAAATTTCTACCAAAGTGATGTGAAATTGTTGATCTGTAAAAAATGTTCTGTAATTTGTTAGTTCTGTTATAAGGAACTTTGTGTGGATTTGTTTATGTTTTTTACTCGTTGATTGAGTCCGACTAGGGTTTGTTCGTCTGTACTTGTAGACATAACACTTCATGTGTTCTCTTCCAGATTGGATGAGATATGCTACATTATGACTTTAATAAGTGACAATCTTTAACTCGCAGATTTTCAATGAATTCAATGCTCGAAAGCCTGATGAGTTTAATATATTCAAAGGAATTACTAAGAACCATCTCTTTATGGGAATAGTGGCAATAACACTTGTACTTCAGGTGAGACTTTAATATTTTCATTTTTTCCCATGGGTCTTTGATGAATGTTTAAATTTTTTGACATTCGCTTGCTTTTCTTTAGGTTATCATCATCGAGTTTCTGGGAAAGTTTACTAAGACAGTCAAACTTGAATGGAATCATTGGCACATTTCTGTTGTTATTGCCTTTATCAGGTGAGTCTGTACAGATACTATTAGAGTTTGATGTTACAACTTACAATGATATTATTTGTTCCGTAGTCATCTTCATTTGTTGATTAACACAACTCTCTCCTTCCAGTTGGCCCCTTGCAGTAACTAAGTTTTTCGAAGCAGCCATATTTGGTGACCAGAATTCACTTGTGGAGAATGGTTTGACATGTTTGGGATGATGGATTTGTTTATATGCAAAGAAATATCCCAACCTTGCATTTTCCCTGTTTTTGGCTAACACGTCGAATCATAGTTTCACAGAAATCACAAACTAATATTTTGTTACGTAGGACATATATCTGCAGTAATTCAGCTAAAATCTCTGGTGACTGGATTTCACTTGTGCAGTTTTTATATACTTAAGAGTGATTTGTGGTTTTATAGTTTGACATGTTTTGGGATGATGGATTTGTTTATATGCAAAGAAATATCTCAACCTTGCTTTTTTACTTTTTGGTTTAAATCTCGTTGTATTGCTCTTCTATATTTACCGTGTGGTCTTCCATGGTGTCATGCGTTTTAAGCCCAGGGCATTTGCTGTTTTTTCTTTCTTTTTGAGGATCTTTATTATTGAGAGGGGCGATAGCATACTAAACTCACACACATTACACGGATGCTAGGACTCGAACCCAGGACCTTGCCTGAGGGAGTAAATACTCCAAACCACTACACTAGCGGGTCTTTTTGCGGCATTTGCTGTTTAAATGGGCTCAGAATGGTTCGCTTATTTTAAAGTTGTTATGACATGATTTTTAATCCCCGAATCAAATTTATGAAGTCATAGTTTCTTTTATTTTATATTTTAATTCATGTCTCGAGTGCACAAGTAAATGTTCTTAAATATTTGAGCTAAAATATCTCTTAGTATGAATTAATAGAGTTCAAAATCCTTATAATCAAATGCCCCATTAAAAAATTTAGGTCCACAGTAAATAAATTAATTATCACTTTAACCTTCTCTGAAATTGAATCACTTCTACTGGGTATTTGAAGAGATAAAAGAAGTTTTTATTGCTTCGTAAAATTCTTTGAAGTGAAAAACACCAGGACAACGTAATTGTTGTTAATATTATGTTAACTCGCAATTGTACGGGGCAATTAGTAGTATAGCAAGACAAGTACGAGGTCGTACCCACGAAGACTGAGAAGTTAAAACTAGTTATGTACTTAGATTACCAAATTCAAGAAAGTAGGAGGTTATGTCTAAAATAGAATTTAAAACAAGAGTGGTTGTGATTGTTGAACAAAAGAAGCAAAATGAAATTGCAAACAAAAACAAGTAAACAAATGTAACAAAGAGTGGTTTTAAGAGTTGGAAAACAGATTTTGAGACTAGGGCATTCGAATCACCATAACAATTCAATTCTGGGTTATAAAGATTCAAGTAACAAGTCTAATTCAGATTCAAAGATTGATTCTAGCTAAAGTATGATTAGGCCATGGTGTTTGGTCCTAACCTTGTGTTCCTAATTCCCTAATTTGATCATTTGTTGTCTAACCTAAAATTAACCATTAGGAACCCATTAAGCATAGAAGAACAATTTAAACAAC
>NW_018921751.1:397330-407682 GCF_002207925.1 Prunus avium | reverse complement strand
ACGTACACATGTCAAGAAAAGTGAAATAAAGAAAGGGAAGCATACTGTGGTAGAGTAATGATCAAGATTAAGACCAGATGCAAGGCCTTTATGTGCATAAGGCACATGATATCCGCCATCTAAGTAGTTGTCACAAAAGACCTGCAACAAGAAATGGATAAAGAGTAATCAGTTGTCAGCTCCATCATCTTAGACATAATAACAGTTATCCATGCTATTTTTGAACAGCTGAGCTTTAGTAAAGACTAAATCTTCTTTAGAGGTCTTTTGCTGCAAAGAAAAAACAGGGCGTGATGTAATGTACTTTCATGACTAGGGGCCATAAAGCTGTTAAAGATTATCATCAGATGAGAGAAAGTTCAAATTGAAGTTTCAAAAGAAACTCATCTGGTAAGGAAAAATTGAAAGTGAAATAAGCATGGAACATACCTTCCAGTTACATTCAATCATATAATCACGTCTACAAACAAAACTTAATGAGGAATCGACCCCATTGTTACTCAGTAGTTCTGAAGAGCTGCCAAGCCATTCCTTTTCCACTATGTCTGTATCACTATCAACATCCTGCTCCATATTGAGAAGAACAAACGGGCCCCAAGTAGCTACTTTCACCGATATAAGCCCAAACTCCTACCCTTCATGGCCAGACAAATCAAACAAATTAACCCTCCATTTGGAAGATAATTGTACAACAGCAGGAATGTGATTGCATCCATAACAATATTACGGCATACATGTTGATTGAAATTTTGTATTCCAGTTATTCTAGTTGCCTTGAGAAGTGAGCCGTCTAACCCATACGTCCATCCCTGCAATTGGGTTTTGCATGCGTAAGTAATCGAGAGGTAATAATTAATCTCTTTTCCCTACCATATGAGATATTTATAAAGAAATCATTAACAGAGCTTAACTAATTACAAGTCAAAAGCTTCCACCTGCGAGTGAAAAACTCCCCTGGATTTTTTATCTGTTCAGTGTATCCTGAAAATCAACAACCATTCAAAAGCTCATAACTATTTTCTCCAATCATTTTCCTGCCGTTTTTCTCAGCGACCAAACAGAGATAACAAGTAAATTAAATAGAAGCTGACCTGCGGCCTGCGGCCTGCCATCCACGGTAGAAGAGGGTGTCGAGTTCGAGAGAGTAAAAGGAAGGATCGGTGTACCATGAGCTGGGTGGAGTTACGGCTCGCTCTATGGGGATTGTTGGGTCGAATTGACCCACCAGAGTTAGAGCCCCGATTGATGAGACTTGAGGGTAGTGGAGAGAAGAGGCCTTGAAGTTGAAGACTCTTCTTGGGTTTGGAAGAAGGTAAGGGCTTTTGGGTCGAAGAGGTTTGGGTTGGAGAGTTGCCACATTCATCACAGTCATCGCCATCTCCATGGCTTCATAGCTCCGCAGCTCAGCCAGGTGCTTCGGTGGTTGTGCTTTGATAAGCCTATATTTTATATATATTTTATGCCTCCTTTACTTATCTATTTGTTAATTTCCTTGGATTAAATTGGTTGTTTTAATTGGTTTTGTGAGATTTGTGAAGGAATTGTAAAATATGAGAAAGTGTGCTAAAAAGGGGCAAGAAGATGAAGATTGGAGATTAATCAAGTCAAGAAGCCAAGCCATTCCTTTTGTCGCAAGGAATGTTGTCAAATTTCCTAATTCAAGACGATTCAAGTTTTATCAAGTCAAACAAGGAGAAATAAAGAAGACCTTATATTAGAAGGAATCCTACTTTTATAATAATTGTAATTATTCCTTAGATAGGTAGGATTTGTATGAGTATTATAAATAGGGAGTTTAGGTCATTGTTCAAAGTCATTTTGAGAGGATCAAATCTCCAAAATATTCAGAAGCATATGAATTTGGTCGTTGAAGTTTTCATGAATTTTTTTTATTTTTAATATTCTAGTTAACGGCGTTTTCACTCTGTTATCAAAGAGGACATGTAGATGAATATGAACATGAGGGGATATGAAAAATGTGGACAACATAAAAATATACATCCAAATCAATTATGACAAAAGATATCCATAATTGTAGTAGAAATAGTAATTCAAAATATATTAATTGAGGTTTATTACTATAATTTTTTGTTTGTACCAAAAATCGAATTTTTGCCTAAAATGGAAGATAATTTTCCCATGAACATCAAAATGGCCAAAATATGGCTAGACGGGCATTGCTGCAGTCAGATGGGGTGAGCTCAAAATTCAACTTCCACCGCTCAAATCAATTTTCGTTCTTCATGAGAGATGTTCATCTCTATGTCTACTGCACCATATCCAAATTTGGGTTTATTTGGATAAATTTGGAATCCTAAGAGCTGAAAACACCAGAAGCATACCAGCAACAGCGAAAGCTGAAAACAGTGGCAATTCTGGCCTAATTATGACCTAATTCTGGCCAGCGTCCAGTCCTCAAATGAACATTCGTCCTTCATGAAAGTTGTTCATTTGGATGTCTACTACGACATATCCAAATTTGGAGTCATTCGGATAAATGTGGGATCCTCGCGACATCAAATATCAGAAGCATACCAGCAACAGCGAAAGCTGAAAACAGTGGCAATTCTGGCCTAATTATGGCCCAATTCTGGCCCGCTTCCAGTCCTCAAATGAACATTCATCCTTCATGAAAGTTGTTCATTTGGATGTCTACTACGACATATCCGAATTTGGCATCATTTACACAAGTATTGAATCTTCAGAGTATTAATCATGATTTCTGTTCGTGACAGCAGTCTGTGACGACCAGTCAGTTGCTAAATCAGATTCTCTATTGCTCAAATAGAATTAAGTTCTTCATGAATGTTGTTCCTACTTACATGGAGATCAAAATATCCTAAATTTGCAGCATTGGATCAATCTAGCATCCCCAGTTTATTATGCATCAAGACATGTTCAGAGGAGAAACGCAGTGGCTGCAAATAAAGTTTCACTTCATCAATGGAGAGACTTCATCACAAGTGAGTTGATTGAAAGAAGAATTAAATAATGGTGGGGTGGATGGAAACCGTTTAATATTTTTTGTGATGAAGAATATTAAAACAAAGCCAAAGTTCAATATCCACGTGAAGAGTCTACACCAAAATTGAAAGAAGAATAAAATAACATGCACGTGGGCTTAAGGAATGAATAAAAAAAATAAGTAGAGATGGTGGTCATTATCTCACCATTTCTTTTGGACAGCTAGTCACTACTTTTGGCTGACACTCACCAAACGGACAACGAATCAATCAAACAAAGAAGAGGGTATGTTTCCCATGCCCACGTGAAGAAAAGCTGGGAGAAAGCAGAGAGAGATTCCAGAAAACAGGGAATAATGGGCAAAAGGATGGACAGACGGTAGTGATCATTATGGCAATACAAAATTAATGAATAAACAAGTTGCCATGACCCGACAAACTAAGGTGGACATACGGAAGCTGGGAGAATTGGCAAATCAAAGGCTGGATTGAGAGCATTGGTTATAAATACAAGACAACCGGACACTAAGAAAACTCTCTCCAACACACTCAACCAACCAATTCAACAAAAATGGCTTGACGCCACAAATATTCAAACAGACCCAGAGTCTGAAACATTGCAATCTCAAAAGCTTCACGACAAACTTGCAGAATCATACTGCTTTTTCCCAGCAAAGACAGTTAGAACACAGCTTCTAATTCGAATCCCAGTTCACAAACCAGCAAAACAAGACATCCCTCTCATTACAAATTTGGTTCAGCTCATAGCCAGATCAGACATAACTCTGTCCATTCTCCAGCACAGCTAGCAAGAAAAGCTCATAGTCCCTATCTTGAGTCTCAGTCAAGCAGAACAGCTACCTTGGTGTAATTCCAGATCGCCAATCACTGATCCGGCTACTTGAAGCTCGGTCAAGGCTGGGAAAACGGCAATTTTGCCCGAACAGCGAAGCCTCCCAGGAGCCAGAACAGGTTTAAAGCTCTGTCAATACCAACATTGACATCGATTGCCAACTGAAGAAACCTCTCAGTTGAAGATACTGACGTGCCATTCCAGTATACATATTCAATCCGGACTTGGCAGTTCTTTTCCTCGTTTTCATTGTTGTAGACATATTTCCGTTTTCAGCAGTTTTAATTCCCGGCTTGAATTCCCAAAATTTTGTACTGTGATAAATTGTTAAAGTCCTCACCAGTCTGAGGCATAGAAAAGAACTTTACTTGGGAAGACATTCCTCACCCAACTTCACAATCACTTGATTAAAGTCAGTAACTTAGGGCGCAAATCAACTATTTTCTCAAGTCTGTTAGGGTTTTACACTGCTAACAGTGGCACGCTCGCGCAAAAGAAAGTTGACCAATTGACCACAAATGGTTTCCAGGCCAATGAGGATTTTTACCTTACCGTCACAGGAACACAGCAAAAACGGGTGAAACAACCGTTCTTAATGCTTTCAATTAATTGGCCACTAATTGCATGATTGGAAGAATTAGGTTGAAACCAGAAGGAGATTCCTAATAAAAAGCTTCTAGTAACAAGTACCATAAATTACATAGCCGACTCGGAAGATTAGGTTATGGTTTGTGTAATCTTCATTGTTTTCCACAAATCTTAATGGGTTCTTAGCTATCTAAATCCATAACTAGGAATAGAGTGGGTTGACTGTAAGGAATACAACTAATATAACTCGGAAGAGAGTATTAGTGAGGTAAGGGAAAACGATTATCAACATGTTAGGTAATTAGAATTAGCAAGCTAGAAGGATTTGGGTGGGATTAGTTAGGTGAAATCGGTGCCCTAGTGCTTTATCATCTTTGTTTTCATCTTTTACATTATTTCCTTAATCTCAATTTATTTTGCTTGTTTAATTAGATTTTAATCATCATAATTCTCTTTTCGTTTAATTCAAATATAATTAGAAATAAATCACTCTAGTATTTAATAGATTACTTGATCCCTGTTGGAACGATACTCTACTTACTACTATATTAATTTGAGCGATATTGTCCACTTGCAATTAATAACATCATGCTTTGAGTTATTTATTTTGAATAAGTGTCCCAAGGTACCCATTTGGTCGTTTGAAAAAGGACAAACATTTGTTCCCTTTAGTTTCGATTAGATATTGTTTTCAATTGTTTCTATGGTTAATAATTGATTGTAATTAATTGCTAAATGAAAATATAAGAAATAAAGTGATTGACCAAAAAAGAAATAAAGTGTAACATGAGGTAATCAATTATCTTTTAGGGCTCATTTCGTTTGGTACTCCTTCTTTAGGAGTATTTCTACAAATAAGCGTTTTTAACAAAAGCATTTTTATTATAAAAATATTGAAGAAGCACATAGTCTAGTTAGTATTACATTACATACAACTTTATCTTTTTTGAGTTTAAATTCATTACTATATAAATAAATAAATAAATGCAACACGAACTTATAGTAGAGAGGCCTTATATCTAACTAAGTCTTTGATTTGGCCTATTTTTGAAGTTTACACAAAGCAAGTGGTAAATTTTAGACATTATTGGATAATTCAACTCAAACAAGTTGAATAAGTTCTTCATTTTGGTAATTATAAAACTTGATAGTTTTGTTACAGGCATAATTTCATGTACGTATAAGGGTACAAGTTCATCATTTACATATCATGATATACAGTACACCTACAAGGTTTATACAGTAGGCATTGATTTTGAGGGTATAATTCAAACTATGCAGTGGGGTAAGAGGCTTCCATAGCAATGCCACAAAGACCTTCCTTTACCTCAATACCTCTTTGCATTCTTATGTATCCTTTTTCACCCCATTCTGCTCCCCATGAGTTCTTCACCAACCAATACTTGGTCCCATCCGCACTGACTCCGTAACCAACAGCGGTAACACCGTGATCAAGACTTGTTCCACAAGCTCCTGTAAAGACACCACTTGAATAGAATTGAAAATCAGAACCTCCAGCGTCAATGGCAACTGAAATAGGTTGATTAGCAACAGCCTTAAGAAGGGCAGCTTCACTGTTTGCAGGCACATCTTCGTGGCCAGTTATCTTGGCAGCATGGCTAGCCTCCTTCTTGGTGTTGCAAGTACCATCAACACCTGTGTAGGGGTAATTTGTCTCGGTACTAAGCCCATGATTTTGATTGATGAATTGAAATGCATCGTCCATCAAGCCACCCTCACAACCTTGGTCTACACCTTTGGTGTCACAATCAACCAACTCTTGCTCAGATAAAGAGATTAGGTTACCAGTTGTAAGCTTAGTAATTCCTTCCATGGCTGCCACTGCTGAAAAAGCCCAACAACATCCTACAATTTTTTTTTTTATTGCAATTAAAAACCAATTAGATTAATAACAATATGATTGAATTAATTTTCAAAAGGAAAGTAGTGTTTGAGATATCTAGATGAAAATTACCACATTGGCCTTGGTCTTTGATAGGCGTCACAGCTCCTTTTGTTCTCCAATCTACAGTAGGTGGGGCTGTAACATTTTCATATTTGAAAGTAGTTGTCTTTGTGGAGCATTCATGCCCCAAGAATCCATTTCTAGAGGCTTTGAATTCTTCATTTGTAAGGTCTGCAAATTGATTGACGCTCAATTTATAAGGTTTGTTTGCATCGCTATTGGATGATTGTATGAATGCCACATTTTCCTTGAATATCTTGAAACGCATCTCTTTCTCTTGAATGTTGGTATATACACGTCCGTAGCGAGCCATCCATTGTTCGTATTTTCCATACATGGATGCATCTTGGAGATTGCCAGAAGTGGCTTGAGAAGACCAAGCCCCCAACATGAAGATCAAGGCCAAACAGATACATTTGCAGTAGTACAGGTTAATAAACTCCATGGTAGTTAACACTGGAAGCAGCTAGATTCGATATAAGTAAATGAATTGAAGAGTTGGTATGCACTGAAATGGTACACTTCTTCACAGTTAATATAGAGAATAGATCGATGGCCTTGCTATCATCGTGCCCCAAAAGTTGGTTTGCAATCTTCGTGCCCAAGCAAATGTTCTGATGTGAATCCGTCAGGTTGGCTCATATGACTATTAATTCAATTTGATGTCACGATAATTTACTGGAAAACCATTTGTCCTCATGTGATTATGGACCCTAAATTTTATGGGTCAAATCAAAACACATATTTTCTTCATACAAAATGCTAATACTTTGTTTTATATGCAGAATTTATTAAACTGTAGTTCCATACCTTTTTAAAATTATCTGTCTTGTAGTTTGGCAATGCTTTTGCAAAATTTGGGAATTGTTCTTTTGCTTTTGTGCTGGCTATAGTATGTATGTTTTTTTTTTTTTTGGCTGTAGTGTACAAATTAAGTGCCATATAATTAGGTTTTTTTTTTAAAAAAGTTAGGAGAAAAAGTTGAGCTCTTCTTAAGCATTTTCCGCATCACTTAAAACCCGTTTGTAAATGTCATACATCAAGATTGTTTAAGATTGTTTTATATGCAGAATTTACTAGCAATATACATATAGTAGGCTGTAGGCTTCGATTTTGAAGGTATAATTCAAACTTTGCATTCTTATTTCTTTGCCCCTACTAACCAATACTTGATCCCATAATGACCCCAGAACCAACATCGGTAACACTATGATTGAGGCTTGTTCCACAACTTCCCCTTAAAGACACCGCTTGAATATAATTGAGAATCAGAATCTCTAGGATCAATGGAAACATAATGATTAACAACTTACTTGTTTTCATGTCTTCATATATACTATATTGACCTGTGCATGCCTTGATTTTATTTGATTTTGTCATTCTATCCGCTAAAATCAATTTTTATATACTCTTTTTCTTGGTTGAATTTTTCAATCTTTTTACCATAATAAAACTTGGGTTATACTTAGTATTATGATTTTGGAATGATAACAATTAAATCATAAGATATCAAATTTGTAATATTAAAAGTTAAGTGTAATGAATTCTTAAGTATAGTAAAAGTTAAGTTTAGTGTAATCATCTTAGACTTATTTAAGGTTGACCCTTCTTAAGAGATTTTTATGCTCTCTCACTGCATTAATTGCCAAGGTATATTATGGAGTTTCGAACTTAAGATCACTGTTATGCAAGTCATGGTCATTTTCCACTATATTAGACCCCGTTGACTACGTCATGTATGTTATTACCTCATTGTGATATGTGAGCGTTTCAAACTGGTTGTCTTTTCTATTTATCCTAGCTAAACCACTTGTATGCATTAGCGTTTCAAACTGGACCATTGTCATCGTGCAGCAATACTAACAGCGTCTGGTTCTTTCAAACAACGAGAGTACCTCTTAGATCCACCCTTTTTTATGTGCCAGACATAAATATACAGTGAGTGGCTGTTAAAGGAGGAAGGTCGTACACACGTGATATTTCCCAGCTGCCTCTTGCCTACAATATTGCATTATTAAAGTGCTCCGGTGTACGGACAAGCTAAACAAAAGAGGAAGAACTGATTGACCCAAGACAATTCTCAACTCTCTCTGCCAGAGGTCGGATCTCTCTATGGTTTGGCCATGGTTTTGCAAAATTTGGGAATTGTGCTTGGTTTGGTTTTGAATGCAATGATGTAGTGTACAAATTAAGTGCCATATAGTTAGGTTAAAAAGAGAAAGTTGGGAGAAAAAATTGAGCTCTTAAGCATTTCCCGTATCAGTTAAAGTCCCGGCAACATTGTGGCAGAACATGCCAGAGATGATAGAAAAATTGAGAACCAAAACTATAAATCATAGCCAAGAGAAAGGCTACTTCGTCAGAGACTTGCATTCCAAATTTAGCTCACTAATGATATCTGCTCTTTGTCAACAATGAATTAGGTGCACTAATATTAGCATTCTTGTTTCAGACTTGCTTGATTTTTACTTGCGCGTGTATATATCTGTTTCTTCCACGCATAAGAGGCTTCCATAGCAATACCACGAAGACCTTCTTTTGCCTCAACATCTCTTTGCATTCTTATGTATCCTTCCTCACCTCATTCTGTCCCCCATGAGTTCTTCACCAACCAATATTTGGTCCCGTCAGTAATGACCCCATAACCAACAGCCGTAACACCATGATCAAGGCTCGTTCCACAAGCCCCCGTAAAGACACCACTTGAATAAAATTGAAAATCGGAACCTCCGGCATCAATTGCGACAGAAATAGGTTGATTAGCAACTGCCTTTAGAAGGCCTCTTCACTGTTTGCAGGCACATCTTCAAAGCCGGTTATCTTGGCCGCATGGATGGCTTGGCTTCTTTGTTGGTGTTGCATGTACCATCAACACCGGTGTAGGGGTAATTAGTCTCGGTACTAAGTTCATGATTTTGATTGATGAACTTAAAGGCATCATCCATCAAGCCACCCTCACAACCTTGGTCTTCACCCTTGGTGTCACAATCAACTAGCTTTTGCTTAGACAAAGAGATTAATTTACCAGTTGTAAGACCATCTCCAACTATAAATGGGCTAAACCCAAATTTCCACCCTCCAAAATACAACTATTCATGTATTGCCCGGACTTAAACAATTTTTTCCTCCAACCTTGCAGACTCAAAATTTGAGTCCGTAGCTTTATTAAATTGTTTAAAAACAGTTTATCTCTATTTTTTTGTTGTGGTTAATTTTTCTTAAGTTGATTTTTGTTTATAGCTTCGTAATTTATTTTCTAAATATTTTAACCTAAAAAAATTATAATTTCACTTAAAATTTGATTTAGGGGGATTATTTAATAAATGGGTAGGTATTTATAGAATTTGGAATGAGTTTTAAAGTTGAATCTCATGTAGATTAATAAATAATATTATTTTGACTATTTGATTTTAGGGAACTTTAGTTTTAAACCACAATATAGTTTACTAATTTGGAAGATAGAAATACAATTTCATCTAATTAGCATAAGGCCAAAGACCAAAATGTGGTACCTAATTTACAAAAATATCATTAAAAAATATCAAAATTACACACAATGCCACTCTTTCTAAGGCAAGCATACTATGCCACATGTCCACATCCAGCCAACCACCATCGCCGGCCAACCACCTGCCGCCGGCCGCCTCCGACCAGCCGCCGCCGGCCACCGCCGGCCATCTGTCGCCATCGGCCACCTCCGGCCACCTGTCGCCGTCGGCCACCTACCACCGCTGGACTCCAGCGCCGCCAGCCAGCAACCACCCATCGCCGGCCTGCCACCGTCTGCATGGGACCAACTCCGTTGCCCCTTATTCACTTTTTTAAAAAAAAAAAGATTTTGTGTCATTAAAAGGACTCGAACCTTGACCCTCAAAGGAAGAGAGCTCACTCACAAACCACTATACCAAACTTGATTTTGTAATATTTATTCAATTAAACAATATTTATATAAACGATCAACGGTTTTAAAAATTAAAAAAAA
>NW_018921751.1:365095-392454 GCF_002207925.1 Prunus avium | reverse complement strand
TGTAAGGGATTATCAGAGAATCATTTGAAATGCATACTTAAACAATTTTATAAGGGTCATAGTAACAGAGTCATTTTATCGAACAGCTAGTAGGCGAGCTTTTTTACATGGATTAAATTGGAAACACAAGATCCCATACTAAAAAAATCAGTCAATGAACCATCAAATATTGGACATATATGCTTTTAAATTAAAAAAGTAGATTGAATTGAAACTGTTACTCCTACCTGGAAGATCAAAGACTAAGCCACCGAACCATCGAAGACTTCAAATGCAAAATGCTCATAGCTTCTCAAGCCTCTGCAATTGCATTGAACTACGCCTTTGGTCCTTGAGATTGTGGTTAACACCATGGAGAGCGCAAAAAAAACCATTCGAAATTTGGCGGAAAAAGAGCCAAAAATATTTGGACCATTTCTCGATTTATGCGTGTCATCCTTGCGCAGGAAACAGCAGCAGCAGAGGTAGGAGGAAGGTCGGAGCTGGCTTGGGGGGTGACGCCGGTCAAAACTTGACCGGTCCGGTGGCTGGGTGGCGGACGTGACAGTGGCTGGGGGGTTTTGTCGGTGTCGGTCGAAACAGAGGGGAGGAGAAGGGGAGAAGACGCGGGGAGAGAGAGAGAGATATGAGAAACTAACGAATTTGGGTTAGGTTTTTAAATGAAAAGGGTATAATTGTCTTTTTAAGGACTAATGTAAGGTGGGTCAATAAATCTGGCCTTCCTTTTTGGCCTAATCCAAAATAACAATTCTTTTCTAGGTATTAAAACCCAAACCAAAATATCAAATGTCTTAAATACTAATAAGTAAAGTTATCTATGTCTAATACCTAATTTTCCTTTGATTTTATTGGATTTAATTTGGGTTGTTGGATATAATTTTTGTTTTCCTTTAAAATCAGTCTTGGACAATCTAGGCCGTTAGATTAAGCTTACATTTAAATTAAAAATAAATTACAAAAGCATATTAAATGTAGCCGTTGGATCTCAAAAGCTAACATTTAAAGGATGAGGCAGACCTCTCCTGCAAACGGGCCCCACTCGATTTGCACCAGCACGTGGGCTGTTCTGAGACTTGCTTTTGGGCTCCACCTTTGTGCATGTGGGCTCTACCAATTTTCGATCCAGGCAATAGACAAGGCGGAATAGCGCTGGGTTTTTGACTGGCTTGCTTTTGGGCTCCATCTTTGTCCAAATAATAGTTAGGTTAATAGACATATATTTTTTTTATGGATTAATTGAAAATTTTCAAATTGATCTCATAAGTAAAAGTTAATTACCACATTGGCCTTGGTCCTTGATGGGTGTTACAGCTGCTTTCTTTCTCCAATCTATAGTAGGTGGAGCCCTAACATTTTCATATTTGAAAGAAGTCGTCTTTGTGGAACTCATGCCCTAAGAATTCTTCATTTGTAAGATCTGCAAATTGATTGACACTTAAATTGTAAAGTTTGTTTGCATCGGCATTGGAAGATTCTATAAATGCCACATTTTCCTTAAATATCATGAAACTTTCTTTCTTCTCATTAGTGTCGCTGTATACTCGTCCATAACGAGTCATCCATTGCTCGTATTTCCCATACGTTGATGCATCTTGGAGACTCCCGCGAAATGGCTTGACAAGACAAAGCTCCCAATATGAAAATTAAGGCCAAACAAGTACATTTGGAGTGGTACTGGTTAATGTACTCCATGGTAACTAGCTAGAAAAGGAAGCAGCCGGGATTTGATGAGGTAAATGAGTTCAAGAGCCATTATACCGAAATGGTTAGACTGCTTCATGGTTTATATAGAGCAAAGCAGAGAATGGCCTTGCTATCTCCGTTCCCCAAAAGTTGGTCCGCAGTCTTCGTGCCCCATAATATGTTGTGATATAAACCTCTAAGGTTAGCTTAATTATAGGATTATGATTCTAATTTCATTTCAAGTCACGTTAAATTACTGGCAAAACATGTCTTTATTAATGTGCATGCAGCATACTGGTTGGTTGGTATATGGAGCCTACTATGTGCACATGGATGGACCCGTAAGTTTTTTTTACTTTTAATTTTTTAAATTTCCTTTATTTGTTAATTTTCTTTAAAACATTTGCCCTTATATTTAATGACAAATTAGGTGGATTTGGGGAATTAACTTCAAACTAGCATAATAATGGAGAGGCGTACAGTGTCCCTCTCTTACATCCATCCTTTCCTATGGACTGGTCATAAAATGAGTGGCTGAGTTAGAGGAACGTCGTACACACGTGGTATTTGCAGCTCCCTTTTTCTGCTGACTAGTAATAGTATGCATGGAAGGCGACAATCTTACATTATTAGAGTGCTCTCTTTTTCTACGTACAAGCTTCAAATAAGAGACTTTTATGTATACACCACACGTTTCAACCGACCCAATCTGTTAGCCTTTTATCCAGCTAGATTTTTTGACTTTTAGAGGAGAAGACTCGAGACCTAATGAAGCTGGCCCTGAGTGAAGGAAGCAACTAGGGTAGGGAGAGCTGGTGTCTCCAATTCATTTTCTCAATTTCATGGAATTAAAAACAAGAGAGTTTGGGTGCTCATTATGGCAATATTGTGTCACAAGTGAAGTGCTATATGTGTTAGGGCTGAAGAGGTTTTATCGGTTAGCTCAAGAGAAATGAGAGGGTATGCATGGAGTCTTGGCTTGAGTCTGTGACCGTGGGAGGCTTTTATCTGGCCATGGAAATCAAAGAGGGAATAGGATGAGGAGGAGGCTTGAATGGTGTTCTGTGGTGCTTTTACTTTGAGAAAGAGAGAACGTTTGCCGAAGAGAGGAAGAAGGAAAGAAGAGAAATTGGTTACAGTGCAAAGAAAAAGCTCAAGTAAAGTAAGGTTAAACTCCGAATTTTTGGTGAATTTGATAACACTTTATTTACTATATGCATATGTATTTAAATTATGCAATTTTTAAAAAAAGATTATTTGCACTTAGCGTGGGCCTCTTTAATATAAAAATATTTTCTGGTCTCAGTTCTATTTCAACATTTAATATGTCTGAACTAATTAAATATGTGTGCCAGACATTCCTCGAATTGGTTTATCATTTTCATAAAACACATATTTTACAGTTTTTCTTTAATAAATCACTACAGTATATATGTCAGTATTTCATTTGCAGGTGAAAAGGAACTGCTACGGGACTGGAAAGTGCCCATCAGTATTCATTTACAGGTGTTGGGAAGGGCTTATGATTTTTGGTCTTTTAAATGGTGATGGAGCTACGTGAGTACTCTTTTACTTGTCATCTCCTGGTTGATGTACCAATTTAGCTTATCATGATTAGAGTTTATGTTGATTAGCTAGCTTAATTAAGACCCAAGGCGAGTGGTATATTATATAAAAAATAGGTATTTCATGACAAATGAAATTCAATGATTGAATTAAGATTTTAAATAAGGAAAAATGGGTTTATAATTACTAATGGCTCCTCAATTATTTGAAAATCATCAACTCTTTAGAGTTGGAAATAATAATACCATTCTCGTCCCCGCTCCCATCCTCAAGAATCTTTGGCTGGCAGAAAGAAGATATAGCAAGCTCACTTTTCATCAATTTGCTGCCAGGTACAATTGTCCATGGACCATGAGGCAGCTGGGCCGAGCTGGGGCCTGGGCTTTCAAAGCAGCCCAAGTTGCTGTTCCTTCGTTTCGAAGAAAACACAATGCTAGATTTTTTTGGGTCAAATTGGTGGCCTTCGAAAAACTGAAGTGACGATTGCGGTAATATTTTGGGACCTGGTAATTAAAATCACTGGCAAATATAAAGATCACATAGTTTCTACGATGAGCATGAATGAAAATAATAGTTTTATTTAACAATAAAATAGCTAAAATTCTTTTCGATCTTATCTACATTTTGTAACAAATGTATTAGGAAATGAACGACTCAGATCATAAAATTAAATTATGGGACGAATCGCTAAAATGTAACCCTAAACTTTGATCATCATTATATGGCATCTCATGCTTAAGGAAAAATACATTGCGAGGTTCCACCAGTTTTGTTTTGTTTTAGTTTGGTTTGGTTTGAATTATTAATATATTTTTTTTTATGGTCAAATTTTGTTATAATTGCAAGTTTTGATATTTCTTTATGAGTAATGCTATTTAGACACACAACATTAACCACCTTATGTGGCAACTGATGTGTCATGTCATGTCAATTAATGAATGTTGCCATGAGTCTATTTACTAGGAACTTTAGGGTTTTTAAATTTTTTTTTAAATTGACATGGCGACATTCATTAATTGAGTTGGCATGACACATCAATTGCCACATAAGGTGGTCAACTAAAATGGTCAATGGTGTGTGTCTAAATAGCAGTACTCGGTAAGCTAATTGCTAAGGAGAGTGGTCAATTAAGATAGTTGAAATAGCTAAAGTCTAATTATTTATGGATTTTTGTTGTTTGCATTTCTCTATCTCTCTCTTTTTTGTTTTGTTTTTTTTGTTTTGGGGTCAAATGTTGAATTTCTTTTCTGCAGCAATTTGCAAATGCAGCCAATCTCAGATCCACAATGTAAAGGAGGAAGGGAGGAATATGTATTTGAAGGTATGCATGTTTCAATGGTACCACCGTATAGCATTATTGATTTATAAATAATTCATTTTTTTGTTTGGCCTGAAAAACTCATCACAATCTTGAAGCATGCATAAATAATTCGTCTTCATCAGGACCTTTATTTTTCTTCCTCAAAGTAGGCATAATCCATCTTGATATCGGGAACTTTATTTTTCTCGCTCTTGTCGTATAAGTGGATTGATTCCTTGTAGATTAAAGCCATCTGGCAAGTGGCAACGTTGACATCATAAACTTATTATATATATATTTTTTTATTATTATGATAAAGTTTGTTATGAAAAATCCGCACCATTCAACTCAACAAAATCAAGTTAATCATCGCACTTTTATGAAGAAAAAAAAAATTAAATTGAGTGTAGACCCATAAAATTCATTTTAAATCACCTACAATCCTTTCCTTTATTTTTCTATTTCAAAAACAATTTTTTTATAAAATGAACCTATTTTTTCTCTCCAAATAATGTACTTATGTTTTTCTCTACTAATGTACCTAGTATAATGAACCTATTTTTCGCTAAATTTTGTGTCTTTTTTTTTTCTCTAAATAATGTACCTATTACTTGTTTTATAAAAAAATTAATTTGATAATCTATTTATTTTTTGTTTTATGAATTTTTTTTTAAATATACCAATTTTTTTCTCTAAATAATGTACCTATTTTTTTTCTCTAATAATGTATACCTAGTACCACAACGAGATATTTAGTCATATACTCATTCTTAGCACCAAAATTATACATAAACCCTATACCATTTAATTTCTATACACAAACCCAAAAAAAAAACCAAAAAATGATAGCTGGTCCTATTGAATTTAATTTTGATTATTAAATTACTTTGATGCCCTATTGAGTGTTTTGAGGTTTTTTTTATGAGGTTTTGGGGTTGGGTTTGTTTTAAGAAATCAATGGCAGTTTTGTAATTTAAAAGAAATTAAAAGCATTTTTTTTATGTTGTAAATGAGCTTTGGGTGTGTTTCTAAAGTCCATTTCATGTAGTTTTTTTAATTTATAATTTAGACTTCTATATTGGGTATAATAGTTAATCTCCCTAAAACAATTTACCTAGTATAATGAACTTATTTTTTTCCTTTGAATAATGTATCTATTTTTTTTTTCTCTAATAATGTAGTGAGAATGTTTTTTTTTTTTTTGTGGTAAATAAAAATGTTTTTTCTTTAATTGTGATTTTCCGTAGAAGTAATTATTGATTCATCTTTAATCTGGTTTGGGATGTGGAATTGTGGATAGCGCACATCTGGAATTAAAAAATAAAAAATATGAAAAACCAAACCCCTCTCTTCGTACCTAGCTAACCCAGAAAAAAAAAAAAGAAAAAAAAAGAAAAGAAAAGAAAAACCATTTCCCAGTCGACGTCACCACAGCGACCCCCGCCCGCCCGTCTCCTCTCTCGCCGACCTAAACTCACAACCGGCGCGGTCGCAGCTCCATGACCGTCTCTCGGGTTCTTAGCCCGAACTTGGAACATCAGCAAACATTAATAGCCTTTCGGGCTCTGCGTCGTCGTCGAAAGAAAGGCCTCGACTTGAAAACCATCTCTGCAATTCCTCTGTTCGTGTACAAAACAGAGGAGGAGGGAAGTTACGATAATGGGTTATTGGAGATGGAGTGTATGAGAGTTGTTTGAGCCCATTTGAGGACTACATCATGGGTAGGAATTTGCCCAAATGCATGTGGTGACTGTTTTCATGTGGAGTGCACTGTGCATGGCTGGGTTCACACATGAACTTCGCAATTTGCAGCGCTCCGATTGTGACCAGTGCTGATGGGATTGGGATGGGGATGAAAACGACGTCGGATCGGGTGGTGGGTGAAGAAGAATCAGTTGTAATTTATGTTTTGGATTCTGGGTAGGTTGAAAATGATGATCCTGTTCATGTTGGGGTGATGAGAACTGATTCTGAACCGGCATCTTCTTCGTCTTCGTCGCTATAAATGGTGGGTTGTTCATTGAAGAGAATGCTGAGCAGAAAGAGCCCAGAAAATAGCAAAATTTTCCCGCCACAAATGGGTACGAAGAGAGGGGGGTTGGGTTTTCATATTTTTAAATTTTTTATTCCACATGTGGAGAGAATATAGAATATTACGGTAATATACATCTCGTACGCGTGTTTAGTCACATATTTGTTAGGTGTGACTAAAAGCCCCAGCAAATGTCACCCCCCAAATCTGTTGCAAAGAGCTAAAAAGACTTCAATTTTCTGCGAGGCGGTTTTGCGCGTCGCGTCCAACCAACGCCATCATGCTGAAGCTATAAATAACACAAAACCCATTGCAACTTCATATCCTTGAGCATTTCTCTCAAATCCAAAGCTACGCTGAAACTTGAAGAAATCAACGAAACATTACAGTTCTACTGGGTGAGTGCAAGTACAACTGCTATATTCATTTCTCTTTATGACAGATTAGATAAAGATCGAGAAGAACATGAACTCACCGGCAGTCTTGCCTTCTCACCAACAAAACGACTTGAAGCCATGAAGAAAGAAAGCAACATACATATATAAAGCAAAAGTTGAAGCATGCATTAACCCATATTGTCTCTCTAGTGATCTTCCATGTTTTTTTTTTTCCTCTTCATTTCGTTTCGAATAAAAGGCCATTTTCTTGTCTGGTTTCGAGGCTTCGATGATGGTGTTCGTCGTTTATATACTGTTTTATAGGCATTGTCTTCCACAATCTGCTCATTGAGAATATATCCAAATGTATTTCTCTATGCAATTGTGAGAAAGAGAGAGAAAATGGAGAGTTGAGGCGTTTTCTAGAGTGACAAAGTGTGAGAAAGAGAGCAAAGTTTCGAGAAATCACTTGAGCTATAGTTGCATCAATTTGTTTTCTGTGTGAATTTCAGACGTGAAATGGGTTAGATAGTTTAGAGAGTTGTGAAGTATTTTGAATATTTGAGAAATTTTGAAGTAGAATCAGATTTGGAAGCTTCTGTTTGGTTCAGATAGTGGAAATCAAAGAGAGAGAGAGAGAGAATTTTTGAGTGCGGTTTGGGCTTAGAGGTTGAAGAAGCTAACGGTGTACTCTCTTCTGCGACAGGTTTTGTGAAACATGAGTCAATCAGGAGTCTCGCAGTATAGACAACGTAGAGATGTGGAGGCTGGTGACTTGGACGATGAAGAGTCTTGCGGCTGCCTCAAGCGTTGGAGTGTATGTTTACCTTTGAATTTGATATTTCTTTTTTGTTGATTATCCTTCACATTTTGCTGTTGTAGATTTTTGGGTGGTGGTTTCTATTTTTGTCAAATTACACCTTTACTCTCATCTGGAGTTGGGAGATTAAAGCGTTTGATGTTTAGTTTTCCAATATTTTTTTTGTGTGTGTTTGTGGTATTGTATGGTAAGTTTCTATATATAGTAATTGTCCCCTGGATCTGGACTTGTGTAGTTTCAAATTTGTAGTAAATGGGCTTTGGGTCTGTTTAAAACTGATTTAGGTTCAGTAGGTCCAAAATTGGTAGTGCATGTACAGTTGAAAGAAGATGTGGAAAAATGTTGGCTGAGAGAGTATTTTTGATGTAGAAGGAGTGATATTAACTCTCTTTTTTCACTAACAAAGTCAATATAACGTGAAATGATAAAGAATTTGGATGAAAATTTTGGTATTCTTATGATTTTAAGGTGCTATTAGCAACATAATTCTTTTATTTATTTTAACCATGAGAAGTTGTGATGAATGACTATTAGCTTCTCTACGTATGGTGGATAGGAATAATACGTACTGCTTCATGTTTCAGCTATGCCGCATTAGTCTATAAAATGTCCCACATGATTACATAATACTATAGATCGTCTCACAAGAGAGTTTTTTTAATTTTATATGTATCATTTTATATATATATATATATGTGTGTGTGTGTGTGTAATACATCAAGATTCATGTTTTTGGTAAAAGTAAAAGTCGAATGAGATCATCAACAAGAAAATCTGTTGATGGGTGAGTTTTGTTTTACAAAATTGTTACCAAAAGTGAACTAAATTTTCAGCTAAGTTTGGGGTTTTCTGGTTTTCAATATGTGACAATTGGTTCATTGCGATGCCACTCTGTTAAGGGCTTTACTACCCTAGATGCCGGATAAGTCAAATTGTACTACCTGTATTTTCTTTATTTTTTGACTGATAATTGAAATTCTCTATTGGTTGCTTAGTTATAGTGGTTAGTGGAAGGATTTATTTTAATTTATATTTCAATCAAGGCTTTGGCTAAACCATGTTATGTTTCTTTGTAGCAAGCGGCACTAGTGTTGAATATTTCTCGTCGATTCCGATACATCTTAGACTTGAAAAAGGAAGAAGAAAAGCAGCAGACACTAGAAAGAGAAAAGCAGCAGACACTAAGGAAGATTAGAGTACATGCACAAGCCATACAAGTAATTAATTTGAAAACAAATGTGTACATGTGTATTGCATGACTCATGTTCTATTGTTCTTCTAATTTATGATTTTTTAATTATCAGGCTGCATATCTTTTCAAAGAGGCTGGAAACCAACAAGTGAATGGTACTTCTTTCCTGTATTTTCTTTTACCATTAAATTTTTGTAAGTATCATATGCAGTAAAATGTGAGGACATCATGATATGTTGTTTGAATTGCATCTTCTTTTATCCTTTGGTTTCCTTTGGCACGAGTTATTTTTGGAAATTGTTCCATGCTTCAATTATTTGAATCTAATAGTAGCATTGTACCTAGTTGGAGTAATTTCTTCCTTGTTTCACTCAATAAACTGCTTTCATTTACGACAATTGGTTCCCTAATGCCATAATGCCATTGTTCAGTTCTGGCCAGGGGGGTATTCTTGCTTCACTCTTCGTTCCTTTCTTTTATTATCTGCACCTTTTCCATCCTTTCTAGCCATGTGTATCTGGTACAGTGGTTTCTGTTTTTTATTTTCAATAACACACTCTGTAGCTCTTATATGATGACAAACTGATGTTTACCATCCCGTTGAATATGTTCCAAAAGTGAATTTTAATTTTGTTCATTTTAGTTAATACCTTGTTTGTCGGTCTGGAATAGGTGCTATGGGAATTGATCTCGTGATCCTCTCTTCATTTCTTGTTCACAGTTTTATATTTGAAGAAATATCAATTGTTATAGAATGTCTAGAGCTACATTCTTGTTCATTTGTTTTAGGATTGTGTTTTGGACCTTTATAGATTTATGACATATATGAATCCTTGTTTAGTAACATAGTACTTTCGGTTAGTTCTATAGTTAACTTTCTGTTTCTTATTTTTAGAAATTGAACTGCCGAAACCAAGTTCTGCTGGCGATTTTCCAATTGGACAGGAGCAACTAGTTTCAGTGACGAAGTATCATAATTTTCCTGCTCTGCAACAATATGGGGGGGCAAGTCTACTAAAACATTTCTTTAGTGATCTGACTTGGTACATAAACAATGTTGCTTATATTTTTTCTTGGCTGTTCTCTTACATCAGGTCAAAGGGCTGGGAGATTTATTAAAAACAAATTTAGACAAGGGAATTCATGGAGATGATGCTGATTTACTGAAACGTAAAAATGCATTTGGAACAAACACATATCCTAAAAAAAAAAAGAGGAGTTTCTGGGTAAGTTTTTGTTACAATTATGAACTTCTAAGTTTTATGTATTAGAAATAATTAGAAAAAAAGAAAGAATAGATTTGTGATGTTGTAATATTATTTTATTTCCTTATGCTATATGATAGACGTTTCTCTGGGAAGCTTGGCAAGATCTTACTCTGATAATTTTGATGGTAGCTGCAGTGGCTTCTTTAGTGCTGGGTATAAAGACAGAGGTGAGGATAACATTACCTTTTTAATAGCTTCACTCGTTATCAGTTTAGGATATGAAACTAGTCTTATGAATATCTGCCACTTGCAAAGCCCTTCTGCTTTTGTTTGTTTTGAAGTCTGATTTTTTGTTATCCCATGATTTGTCTTTCGTAAATAGGATAGATGATTGCATATGCTGTTAAGGCCATGATATTACAATTTCATAGTGGCATATATTCGGAAAAAGTGATATCATAATTCTTTGTGAATCCCAGTAGTTATTTGATTTAAAGATGAATAATTTGTTTATGGTGTTTGCCTTCTATTTTCTTTGTTGCTTACAGGGTATAGATGATGGTTGGTATGATGGGGGCAGCATTGCTTTTGCAGTTATCCTTGTTATTGTTGTCACAGGTATTTGAATGAACATGTTTATTGAATATGTATGTATAGGTATGCATGTCCCTGGTAGGTTTTGTGAGTGTTCCTAAAAACGTGGTTGAATGTTACCTTCTTTCTCTCTCTCTTTCTCTCTCTCTCTCTCTCTCTCTCTCTCTCTCTCATATATATATATATATATAATAGGTACACGCTTGTGGGGCCATACACATTTTATTTTCATAATCTGAACCATCTATTTTTTAGGTGTTCCTTCAAAGAACATTCCTGCAAAAAATCATTTGAATTTGAAATAATTTGACCACTCAATTTATGGTTGTAGTTTTAGTGTTTTCTTGAACTACTGGGATCATCGATTTTGTTGATCACAACTAGATGTCTTAATGGTTTCCGATTTTGGTAATTTTTTGCAAGGATGATCTTTGAATGAAGACTTAAAACATGGACGGTTCGGAGTGTTTATTTGAGGGATCCCTCAATAGAAGGGGACTGTGTTTGTTTATATGTATCCATCTGTCTTCACTGGATGGGGTGGGTCTGCTATGCATGTCACTGAAGGGCAATAATGGGATTCTTACATTGGATTGTGTTTAATCATCTATTTTCGTTTGTATTCTCTTTTTGTGGGGGTGTTTAAGCATCTGTCATCAATGAGCATATATGGGTGTATTATTACTTGACTTCTAATATATTATATGGGAGCATGTATTGATCATAAGTGGTACACACTCTCATCAGTTTTTCGTGCACTTTTTACGTGCAGCTATAAGTGATTACAGACAATCTCTAAAGTTCCAGAATTTAAATGAGGAAAAGAGAAATATACATTTGGAGGTGTGCTTCTCTGGTTGCATTACAATTCCTATTTGTTGGGGTTTTATGTCTTTTCTTTTGCTGGGATTCATCTTTGGAGTTAATGTTCAGGTCATTAGAGGTGGCAGACGAGTTGAGGTCTCAATTTATGATCTTGTTGTTGGTGATGTTGTACCCCTTAACATTGGCGATCAGGTATGGGTGTTTGTCAGTAAACTTTTGTTGTATATTTTACAATTGCATTTCAAATGCAAAACTTATTAATATTTTGATTCTATCTTTAGGTCCCTGCTGATGGCATTTTAATAAGCGGTTACTCACTTGCGATAGACGAGTCAAGCATGACAGGAGAGAGCACGATTGTGAGTCTTTATGCCTGTTCTGTAACCTTGTTTGAACATTGCCTTTTTTATTTTCTGTAAATTATATTTTTGTTGCAGGTTCGTAAGGACTCCAAGAAACCATTTCTAATGTCTGGCTGCAAAGTAGCAGATGGCAGTGGTACTATGCTGGTAAAGATTCTAATATCTCTCTTCTCCTTTTTCCATGCCTGCAACTATTTTCCCTTCTTTCCTGTAGTGCACTATCTTGAAAGCTATGGAGTCATATCCAGGTTATTAAAGGCTGCTTAGGATATCATATTTTTCCGAGTACCACCCTAGTTATGTTTTATAAAAAACACCATAGCTGTAGCACAGGTATTGCTGGTCAATCGTCGTTTGATCTTCGCATGATGTGTGGGTTATACATGATATATGCATATACATAGGGTCAGGATGGAGGACACATTTTTGACACAAATTAGTACATGCATTTTAAACCGTTAGATTTAATCACATTCAATGGTTCAGATTGCATCCATTATAATAATTTCTTGTGATTACCATAACAAATTTGACATTTAATGCTTTTACATTATCTCTCCTCTATCCTTCTTAAATTCTCCTTCTAACTTCCTTTCTCTATCTTCTGGCACTTCGGTTTTTCTCCTTCTAACTTTTGTTGTTTTGGTCAAGCTCTCTCTAACTTGGTTTCTCTCTTCTGCTCATTCAAACTCCATTAGGAAAACTATAAGCTCCCCTAATCTTCAATCCAGTAGTTCACATTGAATTTTCGTTGGCCTATATTCAATGGCTGGACTCTTAAAAAGATGCTCAAAAGGATGCTCCTGGTGCTACATGAACAAGAAGGGAAAACCCCAGAAAACAACCAGCAACTACATAAAAACCTCTGTTTTTGGATTTGGCATATAATCAACTTTCCTATTACCAGATTATAGAGCACCCACCCATAAAAACCTCTGTTTTTGGATTTGGCATATAATCAACTTTCCTATTACCGGATTATAGAGCACCCACCTTTTAACCATATTTTGAATATGGATCTTTCTTGACTCTTGAATTTCATTTACAACGAAGACTTTTTCTTCTTTCTTTTGTTTTGTTTTGAGAAACCCATGAATTCAAAAGAAACCAAAGTTTACCCACGACGTATGTTTTCCTACTGTCTTTTTTAATAATTCCTCTTCACAATTTTATTTTTAAATGACTGGCTGTACTTGTTGAGATCATAATCAAATAAGATAAAAACATAAACAACAGATGTAAGAAGAGAACAAAGCATTCGAGATAATTCTTTTGGCTTATTATCACAAAAGGTCCCTAAGGTTTACGAAACTATCAGATTTCATCCTTAATGTTTTTTTGTGTCATTAGTGGTCCTCAAGGTTAGTATGTATGATCACAAATGGTCCATGCCGTTAGATTCCGTCAAAAACTCCGTTAGTTTGCTGATGTGTCATATATATATATCACAAAACATCCCTGAGGTTTACACACCTATCACAAATGGTCCCTGCAAATTTTTTAAATTTTTTAAATTTAAAATTCATAAAAAAACCAAGGGTTTAGGGATTATAAATGGTCCTTAAGGTTAAAATCCTTATATAAATGATTTTTTCATTTTTAAATTTTATGAATTTTAAATTATTTTTTAAAAACTCCATTAGTTTGTTGATGTGGCATCTATGTGGAGCCCACATCTAAAATAATATAGTGTCATGTGTATTTAAAATACAATATATATTTTAAAATAATTTAAAATTCATAAGATTTAAAAAAGAAAACCAAAATTTTATGAATTTTAAATTAAAAAATTAAAAAATTTCGCAAGGACCATTTGTGATAGATGTGTAAACCTTAGGGATGTTTTGTGATATGTATATATGCCACGTCAGCAAACTAATGGAGTTTTTGACGGAACCTAACGGCAAGGACCATTTGTGATTATACATACTAACCTTGAGGACCACGAGTGACACAAAAAAACATTAAGGATGCAATCTGATAGTTTCGTAAACCTTAGGGACCTTTTGTGATAATAAGCCAATTCTTTTTATTCCCAAGATCTGGAATTTCCGGTTAATTCTACGATCAGGAATAGAGAAACTGAGAGGGAAAAATGGAGAGAGAAAAGCAGGTGGTGTAGAGAAGAGAGATGACCTCGTATACTGTGTGCATTAATATTTTCAAAAGTTATAAAGGAATATTATATTTTTTTAAGAATTAAGTTTGGTGGATTTCTAGCCCTTGGATGGCTCATTATCTTAGGGGGGAAAAGTGTGTCAAAAAGTGTGGATTTTCAGTGTATGGTTCTTCGTTTTTCTTGAGTCAGTCAAGAGCATATCTGAAATTCCTTGTTTGCTTGCCGATTCTTTGTTTTTGAAAGGCTTGCTTTTATTTGTTGAACATGTAATGTTGAAATAGAACAGTCAATGTTTTATTATTATTGTTTCTTCAGGTAACCAGTGTTGGGGTTAGTACCGAATGGGGATTGCTCATGGCTAATATTTCAGAAGATACTGGTGAAGAAACCCCTTTGCAGGTCAGCTTTAATGAACTGTTATATTGAAATAATTCTCTTTTCATGCATGACATGTTGTACTGAACCATGGATGACTATGAATAGGTGCGCTTAAACAAGGTGGCTACTCACATTGGAATTGTCGGACTCACAGTAGCTTTTGCTGTCTTGGTTGTCCTATTGGTCAGGTATATTCCGATCGTTGCTAGCAACCCCTTCTCCATGACATGACAATTGACTTAAGATTGCACAATATAATTTGTGCAGATACTTTACTGGCCATACAAAAAATGCAAATGGAACTGCTCAGTTTACCCCCGGAAAGGCTAAATTTGGAGATGCCATAGATGGAGCCATTAAGATTGTTACTATAGCAGTATGTCAATAACTACTTGGTTATTTGCAGTCAATACGTGTGTGTGTCGTTGTCTACCTGGTTATTTACTGGAAATAGTAAAGTGTGATTTTGACTACTATGAAAATATTTTAGGTCACCATTGTAGTGGTTGCCGTTCCTGAAGGGCTTCCCTTAACTGTTACCTTGACGTAAGTGTGCTCGTTCTTTTGTGCCAGAACTATTTGTTATTTTTTATTTTTCACTTCTACCATGTGCTTTATACTGAGTAACCTGATCTCAGTGCAAGAAAGAATAATATCTGCTTCTGTCTTCTCGCTGATTCGAACTTGATTTTTCCTTGTTGTAAAGCATAAATGATTGTATGCTTTCATCTCTCTACATTCCTCATTTCTTTTCCCGTTTATCCTTTGGCTATGTCACAGGCTTGCCTACTCAATGAGAAAAATGATGGCAGATAAGGCCTTGGTATGTGTAATTTTGTTCATTTTTATTTCTACATAGATTTTGTAGGTGATGTACTTTGTGGTTAAGCATATAATTAAATGAATACAATGGAATTCTAAATGTAGGTACGAAGGCTTTCTGCATGTGAAACCATGGGCTCTGCCACAACTATATGCAGTGACAAGACTGGAACCTTAACTTTGAACCAGGTGGGTTATAACTTACAATGGGCTTTATTTTTCCCCTTTTGTTCTTCATTCATTTTGGGAGGAGGAAGCTAGGTTATAATGTGATGGAAGAAAGAGTGTCTATTTCCTTGTTGATTTATGACGATGAAGCTGGGGAGTTGTTACCAATTAGATAAGTTTGGATGAAAGCTAGTTTGAGGTTTCAACCCAGCCAAAGTGATGCCCTAGTTAAAAAAAGCCAAATTGAGATTAGTAAGTTTGTTTGGTTGTTGTAAGAAAAACTCTGGTGGATGTGAGCACAAGTGTTCTGGGACTTCTGGAAAATTTATTTTTATTGTGCAGAGATTGGGGGAAAACGCTGGTGGTCTAGGCAAGGACTGCTAATGACTGATAATCTTTTTTGATATTTTTTTTCAAGTATAGATGGCTGTGGTTGAGGCTTTTACTGGTGGGAAGAAAATTGATATCTCTGACAATAAGTCAGACTTGTCTCCAATGCTATCAGCTTTGCTTATTGAAGGCATCGCACTGAATACAACTGGCAGTGTTTATGTGCCTGAGGTATGCTTAAAGTGTTTGTGTTTCTTTCCTTAGTAAGATTTGTCTAGCAGAATATGAGTGAAAAAGGCTTACACTCTGTAACAATTTGCCATTGCTTCTTTTTTGTAGACTGGTGGTGATATAGAAGTTTCTGGTTCACCAACTGAAAAGGCAATTCTGCAATGGGGAATCAAGGTTCTTTCTTTTGGTTTTCCAATGTCATCTATTTTGCCACTTCTAATGTGACTTTATTTTTAAGTGATCCATTGGTTACTATTACTTTGTTTGCAGCTTGGAATGAATTTTGAAGCCATCAAGTCTGAATCTTTGGTTCTTCATGTGTTCCCATTCAACTCTGAGAAAAAGCGAGGTGGCGCTGCTGTTAAATTGGTAAAGTGGATTAATTGTTCTTTTTTGTGACCAGTCATTTATGCTGCAATCTTCACAGTAGTGAAAATGCTTTGAAGAGACATTTAAAATAAACAAATAAATAAATTTATTGGTGGGTGGGGGAGGCAACGTAGGTATACTTTGCCAATTGCCTTTGGTGATAGATTATTATTGTTGTCCACATTCTCGTTATTCTTGTTATATCTGTCTGTATGGTTAGTTCCTGATTGAGCTTTTACTAGTAAATATCTTCCCGGAAAACTTGGCTTCTGTGAGCGAAGTTTTAGTTCTGGTAGATCTCTTCTTAACATGATATGGCATATAGGGTTGATGTTCTCATGTGGACTGAAGCTGGACCCTACAATTATGATTTTTGGATAACTTCTTTTTCATCCATGCTCAAGTCTAAATAATGTTTGAATGCCTTTCAATATTTACAGCCCAATTCTGAAGTTCATATACACTGGAAAGGGGCTGCTGAATTAGTATTGGCCTCGTGCACAAAGTACCTTGATGCAAATGATCAGTTGGCAGCAATGGATAATGACAAGGTAGGAGAAATTTATAGTGACATTTACAGAACAGTTACATGATAGTTGTTCATTTCTGTGGTTTTTCAGTGAATGGGACATGCATAATACATTCTCTGTTTTTTTGTCATTATATTTTAGTCATTCCTTTACTGCTTGCGATGATTTCCACATGCATTACAATTTTTCTATTCTGGCAAGACAGTTTAACATCTCTTTATGCATAAGAGCCTAATTTAAGTTGTACAAGTTTGTTCTTAGGCTTATGTTCTCACTAGTTGGTATTTTTTATGTTGACCTTGGACTTCGGAAGATTTTATCAAATGGTTCATTTTAATGAAGTTCTTTGTCTGCAGTCAATGATGTTCAGGGAGTCCACTGAGGATATGGCTGCTCGCAGTTTGCGTTGTGTTGCTATTGCATATAGAACATATGAATTAGAAAGCGTTCCAACTGATGAACAACAATTAGCTCTGTGGGCATTGCCTGATGACGACCTTGTTCTGCTTGCTATTGTTGGTATTAAGGTAGTGCATCTATAAGTTTTATTTGCTTTTTAAATTTGCGTTCACATTTAGTTTGTTTAGCTTATGTACACAATAATGAAATGCAGGATCCTTGTCGGCCAGGGGTTAGAGATGCAGTGCGACTATGCCAAAAAGCTGGTGTTAAGGTATTATTTAGTGACATATCAATTCCATATTTGAAATTATCATGTGAATTTTTGTTCTTCATATGGAGGGGTGTTTATATAATTGGATGAAGAGTGTTTGGAAGGTTGGAGACCAATAGGGTTCAGCTTTTTACAACTAAGTTCAACTGTGATTGTGCAACAATGGAAGGGCTACTTTCCTGTCATAGGGTTGTCTGATGCATCTTCATTTATTATACTATTTTATGTGGAATAATTTGTTTAGCCTCCCGCTTGTTCCCTTACTCCTAAAAACTGTCATTAGTTTGATTATTACACTCGGGCAAAAGGAAGTCGTTTTCCACTAACTGTAAGATCATTAAGTGAATGGTTTCTTGATGTGCTTTATTTTTTGGTTTTATCTATGCAAGTGCTTTTTGAGGTGGGTGTTTGTGTCGATGTATATCCCGCCATGTTTCTTTCGTTTTTTGTTTTATTAAGAAATTTACTATTGTACTGTTCAAATATTGTTTGTGGTAGGATTTTCATAATTATTTTCTGGGTATGCTTTTAAATATTCTTGTTAGAAAGTGAACAATTGGGTGTTGTATTTTTGAAGTTTTCCTTCCAACTTGATAAACATGTAGGTACGCATGGTTACGGGCGACAATGTTCAAACTGCAAAAGCAATTGCTTTGGAATGTGGCATACTTACTTCTTCAGATGCTACTGGGCCAACTCTCATCGAGGGAAAAGTCTTTCGTGGCCTTTCTGATAGGGAGAGGGAAGAGTGTGCTAAGGAGATTTTGGTATGAATACTTGTGTATCGTTCATAGTTCCTGGCGTGCACGCTTAAGATTTTGGTATGAATACTAGTGAATCTTTTTTTTTTTTAACGTGCAGGTGATGGGGGGGTCTTCCCCGAATGACAAGCTTCTGCTTGTGCAAGCATTGAGGAGAAAGGGAGAAGTTGTTGCTGTTACTGGAGATGGCACGAATGATGCTCCTGCACTGCGTGAGGTCTCTCAGATGTTTTTACTTGCTTTTTCTTTCTTTTTATTTTATTTATCGAAGCAGTTATTACGGTTACGATCACCGTAGTACTTTGTAGTTTATTCTTTCTTTTTTTTCCTTTCTTAATTCATTGTTAATGTTTGATGTTATGTCTTAATGTTTTTGTTTGGAATCTTCCACATTTGAGTTCAGGCCGACATTGGTCTTGCTATGGGTATTCAAGGGACTGAAGTTGCCAAAGAGAGTTCAGATATCATCATATTGGATGATAATTTTGCTTCAGTTGTGAAGGTTAGGAATACTATGCAACCAATGACATATACTAATTTTTGGTTTTTTGGGTTTTTTTTTTCTTCTTCTGTTTATTACTATTTCCTTCTGTATTACTTCTACTCTCTCACCTGGCACTGTGTTAATTTTTCTAGCACGTCCCTCTCACCGTTTTAATGTTAAAGTCACACATGACTTATTGGTTCTTTCTCAATGCTTGTAGGTTGTTATATGGGGTCGATCTGTATATGCAAATATTCAGAAATTCATCCAATTCCACCTTACAGTCAATGTTGCAGCACTAATTATAAATGTCGTGGCAGCGATTTCCTCTGGTGATGTTCCACTAAATGCTGTTCAGGTATTATCACTCTCTCTCTCTCTCTCTCTGTGTGTACACCTGTGGACTCTTTTTCTTGTGCTTGATGCAGCTTCTGTGGGTGAATCTTATCATGGATACTCTTGGAGCACTAGCGTTGGCTACTGAGCCTCCTACAGATCACTTGATGGACAGAAAACCTGTTGGTCGAAAGTAAGTTTCTGTACTGGTGGCTGCCTTCTAAAAATCAACAAAAAAACGTATCATATCACAGAAACACTGTTATTTTATGTTAATCGCCAAAAATGTCTGAATATTTTTCACTTTAGTTGAAAAAAAGAGTTTTTATTCATTTATTTTTCGATTAAATCTAGCTTTTTTAAAAGTTCCATAGGGTACAGTACCTCTCTACCCTGGAAGGTAGAAAATATATGAGAAGAAAACTTAACCTTGTTTATGACTACCAAAACTTGGTTAGCAAAGTTTGTGCCAAAATGTGTTTTAATTTCAGTCAAGATATAGTTTTACTTTCTTTTCTCTAGTGACTGGGTATATTCGTTTTGAATATGGCGACCTCTAATTGGCCCGTATCTATTAAATTTTGATGTCATTAAGCAGACTGACCAAATTTAGATGCCCTATTTGTTTGTCTGATGGTAATAGTAATGCAGTTATGGTTACATTGTTTTGCAGAGAGCGTCTTATAACAAAAAAAATGTGGGGGAACATATTGGTTCAGGTACATGCTTTTTCTGGCGTTTATGTAAACTAACGTATTATTGTTCTTTACCGTGTATTGTCGCGCTAGAGAATATGCCTTCTTGTTTGTATTTTTGATAAGTTTTCATTGAACTCAGGCTTTCTACCAAGTCATCGTCCTGCTTATCCTCAACTTTCGTGGGATGCATATACTGCATTTGACAAATTATCCCAACAGAGACCATGCTAACAAGCTGAAGAATACAGTGATATTCAATACCTTTGTCCTTTGTCAAGTAAGTCATGACTGGTTAATAGAACAGTAACACTTGTTTTTGGTATCCGATATCTGCACATATATTTAAGGTTTTTATTTTTCTTGTAAAATTTTCTAAAAGATCCTTGACTATGACATGAGCAATAATCTGCTGAAATAACCTGTTTCCCATGTGAAGTTCTGCACTAAATTTCTACCAAAGTGAAGTGAAATTGTTGATCTGTAAAAAATGTTCTGTAATTTGTTAGTTCTGTTATAAGGAACTTTGTGTGGATTTGTTTATGTTTTTTACTCGTTGATTGAGTCCGACTAGGGTTTGTTCGTCTGTACTTGTAGACATAACACTTCATGTGTTCTCTTCCAGATTGGATGAGATATGCTACATTATGACTTTAATAAGTGACAATCTTTAACTCGCAGATTTTCAATGAATTCAATGCTCGAAAGCCTGATGAGTTTAATATATTCGAAGGAATTACTAAGAACCATTTCTTTATGGGAATAGTGGCAATAACACTTGTACTTCAGGTGAGACTTTAATATTTTCATTTTTTTCCCATGGGTCTTTGATGAATGTTTAAATTTTTTGACATTCGCTTGCTTTTCTTTAGGTTATCATCATCGAGTTTCTGGGAAAGTTTACTAAAACAGTCAAGCTTGAATGGAATCATTGGCGCACTTCTGTTGTTATTGCCTTTATCAGGTGAGTCCGTACAGATACTATTAGAGTTTGATGTTACAACTTACAACGATATTATTTGTTCTGTAGTCATCTTCATTTGTTGCTTAACACAACTCTCTCCTTGTAGTTGGCCCAGTAATTCAGCTTTTCAAAGAAGCCATAGTTGGCTCGGTCTTGGTTGACCGGAATTCACTTGGGCAGTTTTTATGTACTTAAGAGTCCAGAGGTAAGAATGAGGGATGCCTCTTTGTATTTTCCTTTTCCGGGGGATTAAGGCTGAATTATTTGTTGGCGAGTCCTATTCTATTTAGGTTTTATTTATTTTTCCTTTTGTGTAGATATTATGTAATTAGGATTCCACTTATTTCCTAATTAAACCCTGCTAGGGTTTGTAACCTGTATTATAAATCCCTCCTTTCGGAGAAAGAAATATATCTGAAAATATTCTACCATATTGTTTGACTTGGTATCAGAGCCGACTTTCTGGTGACCTGTGTGTGTTGTGCCCACCTGTGTTCTACTCTGTGCCATAATTTCTTTTTTAGGGTTCTTGTGCCGTGTTATACTCTGTGCCCTAATTTCTTTTTAGGGTTCTTGTGCCTTGTATTAGCTGAACCGGTTCAATTTTGTTTTTGCAGATCTTTTCTATCCTTTTGAATCCTCAATGTCTAATTTGTATCTGATAACAGTTGAAGAAGAAGAAGAGAAAAGAGAGAGAATATAGAAAAGAGCTGTGTATGTTTTCCTTAATGAGAATGAGCGTACAGTGCTTTACTTTATAACAGCCTAACCACTAGATTAGGATAACAACCAATAACAATCTTACACTTGGCACACTATACTAAACTCTTAACTAACAGGCATGTGCTATTCTCACTATCATCCCCCCTCAAGATCAAGTTAGGGTGGCCTAAGCTTGAGATTGCTGCAGTGAAAGTCAAAGGAAGGAGAGCAGAGGCCCTTGGTAAGAATATCTGCAACTTGAAGGGAAGAAGGAACATGCTGCAAGTGCAGCTGACCACCAGTAACCTTTTCTCGGACAAAATGGCAGTCAACTTCTATATGTTTGACGTGAGAGTGAAGGACTGGATTGATGGAAAGTGCCATGGCAGACAGATTGTCACATAAGAGTAAAGGAGGAGAGGACATAGGAAAATGCACATCGCAAAGAAGCTGTTGAAGCCAAGAGAGTTCAGCTGTAGTTGTTGCCATCGACCTATATTTCGCCTCAATAGAGGAACGAGATACAGCATGCTGTTTCTTAGATGCCCAAGAAATAGGATTGGAGCCTAGAAACACAACAAAGCCAGAGGTGGAACGACGATCATTGGGATCACCAGCCCAATCAGCGTCAGTGTAAGCCTTCAAATTGAGAGAACCAGGAGAGAATAGGAGACCATAGTCCATAGTGCCCTTAAGATATCGCAGAATGCGTTTAACAGCAAGATAATGTGATTCCAAAGGAGTAGTCATGAATTGACAGACTTGATTAACACTAAAGGAAATGTCAGGTCTTGTAAATGTAAGGTATTGCAGAGCACCAACCAAACTGCGATAATGAGATGGATCAGAAAAGAGGAGGCTACCATCCTTAAGAAGCTTATGATTTGGATAACAGGGTGTGATACAAGGCTTGCAATCCAACATCTGTGCTTTACTCAAAATATATGTAATGTACTTAGACTGATTAACAAAGATAGCACATGACTGATACTGAATCTGCAGCCCCAGAAAATAATGAAGATCTCCCAAATCTTTCATATCAAACTCCTGAGCAAGCTGAGAAATGACCTCCTTAATAGAGCTCATAGAATTCCCAGTAATGATAATGTCATCAACATATAAGAGAAGTAGAACCAAAGAATCACCCATGGATCGAATAAACAAAGAAGGATCAGCAGCAGAAACTTTAAAATCCAGAGACGGAAGAAATTTAGTAAATCGATCATTCCAAGCACGAGGCGCTTGCTTTAAACCATACAAGGATTTAACCAATTTACAGACATGAGTAGGAGACTTAGAATCAATAAACCCCTTAGGTTGAGTCATATATACCTCTTCATGGAGAATGCCATGTAAAAAGGCATTCTTGACATCCAATTGCTTGAGTTTCCAACCAAAATGAGCAGCTAGAGCAAGAACAAGCCGAACTGTTGTTGGCTTAACCACAGGGCTAAACGTCTTGGAATAGTCAATACCAGCCTCTTGAGAGAAACCTTTGGCAACTAACCGTGCTTTGTAACGAGCCACTGAACCATCAGAATTCTTTTTAATGCGATATACCCATTTGTAGTCCACCAAATTTTTATCAGGAGGTAAAGGGACAAGAGTCCAAGTCCCTTGAGAGTGGAGAGCATCTATTTCTTCCTGCATAGCAGTTTGCCACTGGGAACACTTAGCAGCAGAGGCATATGTAGTAGGTTCAACATCAGGCATAGAAAGAGAAGACTGCTGAGACGGGGCACACAATAAAGCTCGTCGCTTGAAAATACCACTTTTGCTTCTAGTCCGCATAGGATGAATATTCTGAGGAGCAACAGGCAAGACTGCCTGTAAATCCAGGGATTGAGATGAGGAAACAGATGGAGGTAAAGACATAGATGGAGAGGCAGCAACAACAGCTGCACTACTCAGAATAGGAGGAGAAACAGAAGAGGATGCCACAGAGGATGAGGAACCTGACTGAGGAATGAGATGAAGTGAAAAATCATGGGGTGGAAAAGAAAAGGAACCACCAGAAACCGGTGCAGGAGAAATGGTAGGTGGAGACAACGAAGAGACAGACACGGATGCCAGTAATAAAGTGCCAGGAAAAATAGTCTCATAAAAAAGAACATGTCTAGAAACAAGCAATTTCTTGGCCACAGGATCAAAACAAATATAACCTTTGTAATTAGAAGCATATCCCAAAAAAATGCATTGAGTGGTCTTGGATTGTAACTTATTGGTAACAGCATACTTCAAAGAAGGATAACAGGCACATCCAAAAATTCGGAGATGAGAGAGATCTGGCGGTGTCTTGAACAACGCCTCAAAAGGAGAGGAGTTGGCAAGATATGAGCATGGCATTCTGTTGATAAGATAGATAGCAATGGCACAGGCATGAAACCAATAGAGATTAGGTAAAGCAGCAGTCTGTAACAAAGTAACAGCAGTAGTAACTAAATGTCTATGCTTCCTCTCAGCCAGACCATTCTGCTCTGGTGTATACGGACAAGATCTATGATGTATCATACCTTTAGAACTCAAGAATTGCTGAAAAAGTGAGCTAATATATTCACCACCACCATCACTTTGAAGAATCTTAATATGAACACCAAACTGAGTGGACACAAAGGCATGAAAGTGAACAAATGTAGAATAAACTTCTGATTTGTATTTTAAAGGAAATAGCCAAGTATACCGAGTACATTCATCAATGAACGTTACATAATACCTATAGCCCTCAAGAGAAACAGTAGGAGCTGGTCCCCAAACATCAGAGTGTATGACTTCAAAGGGGGTATGAGATTTTGACAGGACAGGGGAAAAAGGTAACTTGGTAAATTTGCCTTTCAGACAGGCTTGACATACATGACTGTCTATATCTCTGGAAAAAGAAATGTGAGATTTTGCCAAAGCTAAACTAGTGATAGAATTGGAAGGGTGACCTAATCTACAATGCCACAAGTCAGAGGTGACTTTATTCCCAAGAAAAGCAGCTTTAGTTGTAGAACTTGCAGAAGAGAGAGCAGGCAGAATATAGAGTCCATTATTGCTGAGTCCTCGAAATAGGGTTTTGCCTGTGATCTTGTCCTGCATACACTAAGAGGAATCATCAAGAATACATCGACACTTGTTTTCCTTGCAGAGTTGATTAAGAGATAACAAGTTAGCAGATATCTGTGGAACATGTAAGACAGAATTCAATGCAAAAGAATGTGTATGAGTAATAAGAGACGATTTTCCAATATGGGCGATGTGTATACCTGCCCCATTTGCAGTTGCAATGGTCTCATTAGTGGGATATGGAGCAGCCACAGAGATATTAGAGATATCGGCTGTCATATGGTTGGTTGCACCGGAGTCAGCAATCCAATATTCTTGCTGAGGCATAGAAGGATGAACCTGAGCAGTCATAGCAGTGATGCCTTGGGAGGAAGAACCTGGATAAGAAGGACTATCTCTATAGAAGCAAGTAGCAGCAATGTGATTTGTTTTCCCACAGATTTGGCAAGGATCCACTTCAAGAGGTTGAAACTGAGGAGTAGTAGATCGATGGATGCAAGTGGCTGCAATATGACCCTTCTTGTTACAAATCTGACAAGTGGGAACACCATTGTATGAAGGAAAGGGAGGTCTACCCAGAATTCCAGTAGAGGAATTTGAGAAAGAATTCCGAGGAGGAAATCGAGGACCTTGATCATAAAACAACTTCCCTCTACCCTTAGGCCTAGGATTATGAGACCGATACCCTTGTTGAGAGGAATAGCCTTGAGAAGAATGAAATCCCTGAGACCCTTGAGGAGGATAGGATTGTTGAAACTGAGAAGGTGCCAAATGGGGGTAAGCACCGGCAGATGCTTGTGATCCAATAGAAGATGAAGCCATACTAGAGGTAGAACTTGAAATTGGTGTAGCAGCCATGGCAGTCAACAGTGGAACTTGACGTGCAGTCTCTTCAAGGGTAGCTTCCTCAGCCTTGAGTTGGGAGCGACAATCTTTCAGAGAAACCACCTTCTTTTTGCTTCGAATAACAGCTTTGACAGTATTATACTCAGAAGGAAGACCTTTTAAGGCAAGAATTACAATGTCTTCATCAGAAATATCAACCCCAACTGTAGAAAGTTGGTCTTTTGCATCTTTAATCCTCTGGAAATACTGATCAATCGACTCAGACCCTTTCTTGATATTCTGTAAATCAGTTTTCATCTGAAAAATACTTGCTCTAGAGACATCAGCAAAACGCTCTTTGAGACTAGTCCACATATCTGTAGCACTCTGACTCCCAATAATGCAAGAAATTGCAGAAGCAGAGAGAGTAGCAGTAATCAAAGCCATTAACGCTTTATCATGAATCTTCCATACCTTGTAGGCATTAGAGACAATTCTTGTGGCAGAATCAGAAGAAGAATCAACAAATTGAGGGGGACATGGAGCAGAACCATCAAGAAACCCCATAATGCCATTGCCTTCAAGAAGTAAACCCATTTGGAAATTCTAGGTGACGAAATTAGAATCATCAAGCTTCACAGTTACTGTGTTTCCTACGCTTGGAATCAATGAAGAAATCGGCGATTGTGTAAGAGAAAGCTGAGCTGCTGTAACCATTGTGAAAATATCGAAGAGAAGAGAGGAATTGGGATTTTAGGGTTGCAGAAAATGACAAAGAAGAAATTAGCAGAACAATGATGCGATTTGTAGAGAGAAAGAAATACTGTAGAGAGAGAAATATTGTGCAGCGGAAAAAGAATCAGGAGCAATACGAATCGGCGTCAGCCATGAATGGCTCTGATACCATGATAACAGTTGAAGAAGAAGAAGAGAAAAGAGAGAGAATATAGAAAAGAGCTGTGTATATTTTCCTTAATGAGAAAGAGCGTACAATGCTTTTACTTTATAACAGCCTAACCACTAGATTAGGATAACAACCAATAACAATCTTACACTTGGCACACTATACTAAACTCTTAACTAACAGACATGTGCTATTCTCACTATCATACTCTTCCCCGATTACATCTGACAAATTGGATGGCTCCAATTATGCCTCTTGGTCTCGTGGTGCGCGTATTACGATTACTAGTCGTCGTATGGCAAGTTGGATCAATGGGAAGAAGCCTGCTCCGTCTCAAGACTCCGCTGACTATACCGAATGGGAAGAAGATAATTGTCTGGTGCAGTCATGGCTTCTAAATTCCATGACTAAACCAGTTCGTGCCTTGTTCGAACATGGTGATACTGCTTTTGATATATGGGAGGCTGCTCGGAAGACCTATACTGTGACTCAGAATAGTTCTCGTTTGTTTCAACTCCAACGGCAATCCATACTTATATGAAAAACTTCATGCTATCTGGCAATAGATTGATTATCTGCGTCCGCATGAGTTTAATTGTTCTACTGATGGGGCTCGTCGTCTGAAAGAAATTGAAACCGATCGAGTTTATGATTTTCTTGGTGGGCTAGATCCACCGTATGATGGTGTTCGTAGCCGTATTCTTGCCCTTAGTCCTGTTCCACCCCCTCTCGAAGCCTATGCCATGGTCATGGAGGAAGATACCCGTCAGTCCGCTATGCTTGGAGGAGGATCGTTGGCTCTTAAGGTGGATCCAGCACGTCACCGACCGGTCGCCCCGCAAGTCGCGACCGGTCGCCCGCCGTAAAAAAAGTTTGGATCTTCTGCTGGGTTTCGTCCTTCTGCCTCCACCTCTAGCTCTCTTGAAGGTCCACCTAAGTGCCGCCATTGTAATGGGGATCATTACTCTGAAAAGTGTTTTAAGGAGCATGGTTACCCTGATTGGTTTGCTGACTACAAAGCTCGTATGTATGGTCCCAAGGCCACTTACACTGTGACTCCTGAT
>NW_018921751.1:340536-362266 GCF_002207925.1 Prunus avium | reverse complement strand
ATAATGAATAAATAATATATATATATATATATATATATATATATGTCGGTTCGGTCGGTAACCGCGGTTTGGGGAAAATTGATACCGGTTTCGTGCCCGAGACCCTTCGGCTCGGTAATAAAAACCGGACCGGCGTTGACTTTTCGGTCAACGCGGTTTACCGCCCGAAAAAAACGGTCGGAAACCGCCGGTTTGCGGTTTTTTCGGTCAACCCGAACATGCCTAATCATGTAGAGATACAGAGACTTCAGAAGTATCTGGCTTCTGAGTTCGATATGAAATCATTGGGTGATTTAAAGTATTTTCTTGGGATTGAAGTTGCCAGATCTAAACATGGTATTTTTCTATCCCAAAGAAAGTATGTTTTGGATTTACTTGCAGAAACTGGAATGTTAGATTGTAAACCAATTGATACCCCTAGTGAGCAGAATCATAAGTTGGGGATATATCCCGATCAAGTTCCAACTGATAAAGAACGTTATCAACGACTTGTGGGGAAGTTGATTTATTTGGCTCATACTCGTCCAGATATTGCGTATGCTGTAAATATAGTGAGTCAGTTTATGCACTCTCCTAGTTTAGATCATATGGGGGCTGTGACTCGTATTTTAAGGTATCTGAAAGTAACTCTTGGCAAGGGGTTAATTTTCTCCAAGTATGGCCATACAAATGTAGAAGGGTATACTGATGCTGATTGGGCAGGCTCAGCCACAGATAGGCATTCGACATCTGGGTATTTTATGTTTGTGGGTGGCAATCTTGTTACGTGGAGGAGCAAGAAACAAAATGTGGTGTCTAGATCTAGTGCTAAGGCCGAGTATCGGGGAATGGCCCATGGTGTATCTGAGTTACTATGGTTGAGAAGATTGTTGAAAGACCTTGGTTTTGGGCCTAATAAACCCATGGAGTTATATTGTGACAATACGGCCGCGATTGCAATTGCTCATAATCCTGTACAACATGACCGTACAAAGCATATGGAGGTTGATCGAAATTTCATTAAGGAAAAGTTGGATGCGGAGATTGTGTCCTTCCCCTTCATCCGTTCAGAGTATCAGTTAGCTGATGTTCTTACGAAAGCTGTTTCTACAAGTATCTTTCTCAACTCGCTTGACAAGTTGGGCATGCGTGACGTCTTTGCTCCAACTTGAAGGGGAGTGTTGGCGAGTCCTATTCTATTTGGGTTTTATTTATTTTTCCTTTTGTGTAGATATTATGTAATTAGGATTCCACTTATTTTCTAATTAAACCCTACTAGGGTTTGTAACCTGTATTATAAATACCTCCTTTCGGAGAAAGAAATATATCTGAAAATATTCTACCATATTGTTTGACTTTATTATGTTCTAAGCTTGTGATCACCAATTAATATTCATTTGCTGCTTGTCTTTCAGGTTAGTCAATCGGAAATGTGGAGGTGTACAGCACTTACATCAACAGCTTTCATATTTTCACAGAAATCACAAACTAATCTTTTGTTACGTAGGACATATATCTGCAGTAATATATGTTGCCACATTCATCACAATCATCGCCATCTCCATGGCTTCGAAAGCTCCGCGAGCTCAGCCAGGTGCTTCGGTGGTTGTGCTTTGAGTTATTTTATTTTGAATGTGTGTCCAAGGTACCCATTTGGTCGTTTGAAAAAGGTTTATGCAGTAGGCATTGATTTTGAGGGTATAATTCAAACTATGCAGTGGGGTAAGAGGCTTCCATAGCAATGCCACAAAGACCTTCCCTTGCCTCAATACCTCTTTGCATTCTTATGTATCCTTTTTCACCCCATTCTGTGCCCCATGAGTTCTTCACCAACCAATACTTGGTCCCATCAGCACTGACTCCATAACCAACAGCGGTAACACCGTGATCAAGACTTGTTCCACAAGCTCCTGTAAAGACACCACTTGAATAGAATTGAAAATCAGAACCTCCAGCGTCAATGGCAACTGAAATAGGTTGATTAGCAACAGCCTTAAGAAGGGCAGCTTCACTGTTTGCAGGCACATCTTCGTGGCCAGTTATCTTGGCAGCATGGCTAGCCTCCTTCTTGGTGTTGCAAGTACCATCAACACCATTCCACTATTAAATATAAACAGAATTTAAATAAACTATTAAATTCAAAAGCATAAGATTTCCATCACAAAACCATAAAAATAATCTCATAGACCCACATAAATCAAGTGACGGTCAAGACTCGTCCAAAAGGGTCGTTCTAGTACTTTCGGAGTAAACTACCTCGGAAGATTTAGGGTCAACCGAGGGTACAACCTTTCAAATTTGGTCAACCGGGCCCGTAGGCCCCACGACCCCCATTTTATGATCCGAAAGTTCCTATGGGTTCCACAAAGTCTAGGATACACGTCCTACAAGTTTGGTCCAGATCGGATGGCCGGATAGCTCCCGATCGCACGATCAGACGGTTACTGAAATCCTAGCCCTAGGGTGGGCATTTCCGGAGTATCCGGGACTCCGTTTCACGATCCGTCGAATCCTACATAATCCTAAGGATGCCCAGGTTAACATATAATAAATTCAAGACCATCCAACGGTCCCAACCTGTCGAACCCGGATAATGCGTAATAGGCGATATCGCATTGCCGATGGGTGTCCAAAGCGATATCGCATCGCCGGAAAATTTCAGAATCTAGGGCCAAGACTCCTACCCTAGGTAATAACCCTAATTTGGAGTCACTTTTGTTCTTGGACATACCCCAAAAAGTCGACGGAAGTGGCTGAAAACGGAGGTCGAAACCGGCAGATTTTTCAATCGCTTATTTAACTATCACAACGCAGAAATTGCTCAATTCCTATCCAACCATCAGCTAGAGCATGAAAAATAGGTGGAAAAGCATACCTTAATCGACCGGTTTGGTGGCCGGAGGAGGGAGAAATCGCCGGCGAAAACTCTGTCAAAAACTTGGTCGAAACCGATCGGATTTCAACACAATGAACACATTCTCAATCTCTTTCTTTAATATCAGTTCAACCCCACAACCATACCCATATATCCCAGTGTCCATATCCACTGTTTCCAAGTATCATCATCAAGGGGGAGGTACGTATGATGGTGGAGTTCGTAATCCTTATATAAATATTATAAAGTAATATTCCCTTCCTCAATCCAATTTTTCCCAAGGCATCGTATTAAAAAGACATCCGAAGGGCCTGGACAAACTCCGACGGGCCCGGGCAAAACAAATCTCCGAAGGGCCTGGGCAAACTCTGACGGGCCTAGGCAAAATAACTCAATAAATCTCTGAGGGGCCTGGACAAACTCCGACTGGCCTGGGCAAAATAACTCAGTAAATCTCTGAGGGGCCTGGACAAAGAGAAATGAGGGCATTTCTGTCTTTTTAACAAAATTCAAACTTCAACTTATTTACGATTATGCCACTGAGGGTTTTTAGATTGTAACTTTTTCGTTACAACTCCGATTCAAGCCCACTACGTGTCTACAAACTCATCTCAAAGGGCCTGGACAAACTCCGACGGGCCTGGGCAAAATAACTCAATAAATCTCCGAGGGGCCTAGACAAACTGCGACGGGCCTGGGCAAAATAACTCAATAAATCTCCGAGGGGCCTGGACAAACTCCGACGGGCCTGGGCAAAATAACTCAATAAATCTCCGAGGGGCCTGGGCAAAATAAATCAATAAATCTCCGAGGGGCCTGGACAAACTCCGACGGGCCTGGGAGGGGCCTGGACAAACTCCGACGGCCCTGGGCAAAATAAATCTCAAACATAAAACCCATAATTGGGGAAATACCTAAAATAGTGCCTTCTCAACTATTATATATATAAACTCAAGACACTCCAAAAAGTCGAAACCCATGAAGAATTCTCTAGAAAATTTGTTCTCTTCAAAAAAGCCTTTGAGCTTATCATTGTAAGAACACAAGTTAACTAGAGGAGATGTGCTCCCCATTTTACACTTGAGTTCAAACCCCCCTTCCTATAATTTAGATTAGATTAAAGTAAAATATCGCTAGTTGAAAAAAAAAAAAAAAAAAAGCAATATTGTAGGAATGTGTTTTCCCCAATCCCGGTTATACCTATTTTCACTATGAATCCCCCTTTAAACTTCAAAATATTTTTTTTTACTTCAAAATTTTAAATGGTAACTTAGTATTTATATTTTTTTATTCCTTTGTCTCTACTTAAGTTTAGTCATCATTGAGTCTTACTGTTGACCAGTTATGCCTAAACATCTACACTTACTTGTTTTCATGCCTTCATATGTACTGAGAATCAATAACCATTCAAAAGCTTCCACCTGCAAGTGAAAAAACTCCCCTGGATTTTTTATCTGTTTAATGTATCCAGAAAATCAACAACCATTCAAAAGCTCATAACTATTTTCTCCAATCATTTTCCTGCCGTTTTAACAAGTAAATTAAATAGAAGCTGACCTGCGGCCTGCCATCCACTGTAGAAGAGGGTGTCTAGATCGAGAGAGTAAAAGGAAGGATCGGTGTACCTTGAGCTGGGGTTACGGCTCGCTCTATGGGGATTGTTGGGTAGAATTGATCCACCAGAGTTGGAGCTCCGATTGATGAGACTTGAGGGTTGTGGAGAGAGGAGGTCTTGAAGTTGAAGACTCTTCTTGGGTTTGGAAGAAGGTAAGGGCTTTTGGGTCGAAGAGGGTTGGGTTGGAGAGTTACCACATTCATCACAGTCATCTTCATGTCCATGGCTTAGAAAGCTCCGCGAGCTCAGCCAGGTGCTTCGGTGGTTGTGCTTTGAGTTATTTTATTTTGAATAAGTGTCCCAAAAGGTACCCATTTGGTCGTTTGTTCCCTTTAGTTTCGATTAGATATTGTGTTCAATTGTTTCTATAGTTAATAATCGATTGTAATTAAGTGCTAAATGAAAACATAAAGAAATAAAGTGTAACATGAGGTAATCAATTATCTTTTAGGGCTCGTTTCGTTTGGTACTCCTTCTTTAGGAGTATTTCTACGAATAAGCGTTTTTAACAAAAGCATTTTTATTATAAAAATATGGAAGAAGCACATAGTCTAGTTAGTATTACATTACTTGCAACTTTATCTTTTCTGAATTTAAATTCATTATTATATAAATAAATAAATAAATGCAACACAAACTATAGTAGAGGAGGGCTTTATATTCTAAGTCTTTGATTTGGCCTATTTTTGAAGTTTACACAAGCAAGTGGTAAAATTTAGACATTACTGGATAATTCAACTCAAACAAGTTGAATAAGTTCTTCATTTTGGTAATTATAAAACTAGATAGTTTTGTTAAGGGTACAAGTTCATCATGTACGTACATATCATGATATATAGTATACCTACAAGGTTTATACAGTAGGCATATTGATTTTGAGGGTATAATTCAAACTATGCAGTGGGGTAAGAGGCTTCCATAGCAATGCCACAAAGACCTTCCTTTGCCTCAATACCTCTTTGCATTCTTATGTATCCTTTTTCACCCCATTCTGTTCCCCATGAGTTCTTCACCAACCAATACTTGGTCCCATCAGCACTGACTCCATAACCAACAGCGGTAACACCGTGATCAAGACTTGTTCCACAAGCTCCTGTGAAGACACCACTTGAATAGAATTGAAAATCAGAACCTCCAGCGTCAATGGCAACTGAAATAGGTTGATTAGCAACGGCCTTAAGGAGGGCAACTTCACTGTTTGCAGGCACATCTTCGTGGCCAGTTATCTTGGCAGCATGGCTAGCCTCCTTCTTGGTGTTGCAAGTACCATCAACACCTGTGTAGGGGTAATTTGTCTCGGTACTAAGCCCATGATTTTGATTGATGAATTGAAATGCATCGTCCATCAAGCCACCCTCACAACCTTGGTCTACACCTTTGGTGTCACAATCAACCAACTCTTGCTCAGATAAAGAGATTAGGTTACCAGTTGTAAGCTTAGTAATTCCTTCCATGGCTGCCACTGCTGAAAAAGCCCAACAACATCCTACAATTTTTTTTTTTTAATTGCAATTAAAAACCAATTAGATTAATAACAATATGATTGAATTAATTTTCAAAAGGAAAGTAGTGTTTGAGATATCTAGATGAAAATTACCACATTGGCCTTGGTCTTTGATAGGCGTCACAGCTCCTTTTGTTCTCCAATCTACAGTAGGTGGGGCTGTAACATTTTCATATTTGAAAGTAGTTGTCTTTGTGGAGCATTCATGCCCCAAGAATCCATTTCTAGAGGCTTTGAATTCTTCATTTGTAAGGTCTGCAAATTGATTGACGCTCAATTTATAAGGTTTGTTTGCATCGCTATTGGATGATTGTATGAATGCCACATTTTCCTTGAATATCTTGAAACGCATATCTTTCTCTTGAATGTCGGTATATACACGTCCGTAGCGAGCCATCCATTGTTCGTATTTTCCATACATTGATGCATCTTGGAGATTGCGAGAAGTGGCTTGAGAAGACCAAGCCCCCAACATGAAGATCAAGGCCAAACAGATACATTTGCAGTAGTACTGGTTAATAAACTCCATGGCAGTTGACACTGGAAGCAGCTAGATTTGATAAAAGTAAATGAATTGAAGAGTTGGTATGCACTGAAATGGTACACTTCTTCACAGTTAATATAGAGAATAGATCGATGGCCTTGCTATCATCGTGCCCCAAAAGTTGGTTTGCAATCTTCGTGCCCAAGCAAATGTTCTGATGTGAATCCGTCAGGTTGGCTCATATGACTATTAATTCAATTTGATGTCACGATAATTTACTGCAAAACCATTTGTCCTCATGTGATTATGGACCCTAAATATTTTTTTCATACCAATTGCTAATACTTTGTTTTATATGCAGAATTTATTAAACTGTAGTTCCATACCTTTTTAAATTATCTGTCTCTTGTAGTTTGGCAATGCTTTTACAAAATTTGGGAATTGTTCTTTTGCTTTTGTGCTGGCTATAGTTTGTTTGTTCTTTTATTTGGCTGTAGTGTACAAATTAAGTGCCATATAATTAGGTTTAAAAAATAAAGAAGAAGTTAGGAGAAAAAGTTGAGCTCTTCTTAAGCATTTTCCGCATCACTTAAAACCCGTTTGTAAATGTCATACATCAAGATTGTTTAAGATTGTTTTATATGCAGAATTGACTAACACAGTAGGCTGTAGGCTTCGATTTTGAAGGTATAATTCAAACTTTGCATTCTTATTTCTTTGCCCCCACTAACCAATACTTGATCCCATAATGACCCCAGAACCAACATCGGTAACACCATGATTGAGGCTTGTTCCACAACTTCCCCTTAAAGACACCGCTTGAATATAATTGAGAATCAGAATCTCTAGGATCAATGGAAACATAATGATTAACAACTTACTTGTTTTCATGTCTTCATATATACTATATTGACCTGTGCATGCCTTGATTTTATTTGATTTTGTCATTCTATCCGCTAAAATCAATTTTTATATACTCTTTTTCTTGGTTGAATTTTTCAATCTTTTTACCATAATAAAACTTGGGTTATACTTAGTATTATGATTTTGGAATGATAACAATTAAATCATAAGATATCAAATTTGTAATATTAAAAGTTAAGTGTAATGAATTCTTAAGTATAGTAAAAGTTAAGTTTAGTGTAATCATCTTAGACTTATTTAAGGTTGACCCTTCTTAAGAGATTTTTATGCTCTCTCACTGTATTAATTGCCAAGGTATATTATGGAGTTTCGAACTTAAGACCACTGTTATGCAAGTCATGGTCATTTTCCACTATATTAGACCCCGTTGACTACGTCATGTATGTTATTACCTCATTGTGATATGTGAGTGTTTCAAACTGGTTGTCTTTTCTATTTATCCTAGCTAAACCACTTGTATATTAGCGTTTCAAACTGGACCATTGTCATCGTGCAGCAATACTAACAGCGTCTGGTTCTTTCAAACAACGAGAGTAGCTCTTAGATCCACCCTTTTTTATGTGCCAGACATAAATATACAGTGAGTGGCTGTTAAAGGAGGAAGGTCGTACACACGTGATATTTCCCAGCTGCCTCTTGCCGACAATATTGCATTATTAAAGTGCTCTGGTGTACGGAAAAGCTTCGAAATAGGAGACTTTCATCTACCTCATGTTTCATATACAAAAGTTATTAACTCTCTATAAATTTGAACTCCGATTGCGAATGAGTACACAAAAGGATTGTACTCCTTAGTTTAAATAGTTATAAATACTAATACTATAATGATTTTTTAATTCAACATAAATAGTTTATTTTTATAAAAATATATATAATAACTAGCATATTGTTAATAGGGTATAGCTCAGTTGATTGAACTCTTCCACCTACACTCATGTGGGCAGAGATTAGAAACCCCCATGCACCCAATAAATATTTGTGCAAACCCTCCTTCCCCAATTCCTTGTACTAAAAAAAAATAGCATTAATTAAAAATTTAAAATATTCAAAAACAAAAATAAAGAGGCATTAAATTATAAGGAGTCATTATGAGGGAGGTTTCCATATTTTAGAAAATGAATAGGAAATATGATTTGAGTTGTATTTTTCTAATACTCCCTAAAATTTATCTAAGGAGATGACTTAGGCTATCCATTGTAGATGTTGTTCGCCTTTTATCCAGCTAGACTATTTGTCTTTTAGAGGAGAAGACTCGAGTCAAGACTTAAAAGCTCTCTAAGCCAATAAAGCTGGCCATTTTGGTCTGAAAGGAAGCAACTACGAGGGTAGAGAAGAGAGCTGGTGTTTCTCTAATTCCTTTGCTTTTGTTGTTTGTTTTCAAGTTAATGGGAATTAAATACAAGAGAGTTTGGGTGTTGATTAATGTATGTGAAGTGCTTTCTTATGGGTAGCCGAAGAAGAGCAATGAGAGTGTTAAATGGGCATGCATGGAGTCTTGGCTTCAGTTTCTTTGGCCATGAAAATCAAACAGGGAATAGGGCTTCGTTGGAGAAGAAAGAGAGACAACGTTTGCCGAAGAGCAGAAGAAGGAAAGAAGAGAAATTTGTTAAGAGAGATTGCAAAGAAAACGCTCAAGGAAAGTAAGGTTAAACTCAGAATTTTCTTTTTTGGTGAATTTGATAACTAACACTTAGTCTCCCATCTGCATACGTAATTTAATTTCTGGAATTAATAGAAATCTACTGTTTTCCCTTTTCTGTTTGTTTTCATTTAAGTGGAATGGAATCAATTTTTTTCATCAGAAAAATCAGCCTTATATGTAGTTGAGTTTTGATTTACATGTGGGCTCCGTGAGTTTGGTTTTCTTAAGTCACTACAATATGTGTGTCAATCTGTGCCTCTTACTCACATTTTTAATTTTTTTTTTAAATTTTATTAAGTTGATCAAACGAATATATAGAATATTTAAAATTATAAATAAATTAATAATAAGAACTTTTTTTTTTATAACTTTATTCACAAAATCAAACTTTCTTTGAATCACTAATCACTATGGAATAAAAGAAAGAGAGGATCTTGCAGACAAAAACAGAAAGTTGATGTTCTTTATCATGGGCTTCTTTGAACGCCTAGGCCCTTATCTCGGCCCAATACTGTCCCATGGTCCATGGGCAATTGTACCAGCCGTAGATTATATTTAAAAATTTAAAAAAAAATTGAAAAAATGTGAGTAAGAGGCACAGATTGACACATATTGTAGTGACCTAATAAAATTCAAAACAAAAATTTATTATTATAGACGATACTAACAAAAATAAGTAAGAAAAATTGTACCATATGGAATAGTACCATACTTTTGTACATTTTGTTTAGCATAGAAAAATTGATGATGCATGAATATCTTTTTGTTCTTAATTGTGATTGTTACTTGTAGTCTTAAATTTCATTTGGAAGTGATTTTGGAAGGATTATAATCACCTATGGAAAGAAGCACCTCCTAGGTACTTCTTCATATAATCACTTTTAAGTGTGATATCCGTAATCTCGTTTGGGATGTGGAATTGTGGATAGCGCGCATTTGTAATTAAAAAATAAAAAATATGAAAACCTAACCCCCTCTCTTCGTACCTAGCTGGAAAACCCTTCCCAGTCGCCGTCACCACAACAACCCCGCACGCCCGTTTCTCTTCCTCTCTCGCCGACCTAAGCTCACAACAGGCGCCGTCGCAGCTCCATGACCGTCTCTCGGGTTCTCAGCCCGAACTTGGAACCTCAGCAAACATTAACAGCCTTCCGGGCTCTACGTCGTCGTGGAAAAGGCTCGACTTGAAAGCCATCTCTGCAATTCCTCTGTTCGTGTACAAAACAGAGGAGAAGGAGGGAAGTTACGAAAATGGGTTATTGGAGATGGAGTGTGTGAGATTTGTTTGAGCCCATTTGAAGACAACATCGTGGGTAGGAATTTGCCCAAATGTGGTAACTGTTTTCATGTGGAGTGCACTGTGCATGGATGGGTTCACACATGAACTGCCCAATTTGCGGCGCTCCGATAGTGACCAGTGCTGATGGTATTGGGATGGGGATGAATACGACGTCGGATCGGGTGGTGGGTGAAGAAGGATTTACGTTGAAAATGATGATCTTGTTCATGTTGGGGTGATGAGAACTGATTCTGAACCCGCATCTTCTTCGTCTTCATCGCTATAAATGGTGGGTTGTTCATTGAAGAGAATGCTGAGCAGAAAGAGCCCAGAAAATAGCAAAGTTTTCCCACCACAAATGCGTACGAAGAGAGGGGGGTTGGGTTTTCATATTTTTAAATTTTTTATTCCACCATGTGGAGAGGTTATAGAATATGTGGGCTCCACAATCTTACATCACCAATTACGTTTTGGCCAGCTCGCGAGATACCCCTGCCATGTCATAAATTCTAGAGTCATTTTTTTTTAATCGAAAGTTCTAGGAATCTGGGATGTAAAAACAGTCTAATTAAGGCTTTGACCAAGTTGGAGTTAGAGTTGGAAATAGCCACGAAAAGACATTTTGATTAAAATATTATGGGGCGGTTTGCTTGGTGAATACCACCAACGCTGAGGTGGTATTCAAAATATTCTGAGGTGGTTTGCGCGGTGCGTCCCACCAACGCTCAAAGCTACGGCACGTAGAAATAACACAAAACCCCAGAGCCTTGCCAACTTCATATCCTTGAGCAGATCTCTCAAATCCAAAGCTACGCTGAAACTTGAAGAAATCAACGAAACATTACAGTTCTACTGGGCGAGTGCAAGTACAACTGCTATATTCATTTCTCTTTATGACAGATTAGATAAAGATCGAGAAGAACATGAACTCACCGGCGGTCTTGCCTTCTCACCAACAAAACGACTTGGAGGCCGGAACTTATAAGGATGCTCCCATTCAGCGCATCAACCGTTGGAGGGTACGTACCTATATATATTTTACTAATATTTTTATAATAAAGGACTATGTTTTTAGTAATGTTGCTTTCTCTCTCCAAGTATATGGCTATGTTAATGTCTACCTCTTTGCGCCCTGCATCGGGGAGTTTAGGGTTTGCTGAAAAAGGATGTTCTGTTGTTTTGTTTTCGGGTTGCCAAAATTGTGATGTGTAGCTTTGATAATCTCCCATGGATGTTACTTATTGTTAGTTGAAGGAAATCTTCTCTATTTGAGCTTTTTCTAAACTATTTCTGTTTCCTTGCAGCAAGCAAGGATTCTGTTATGTGCTTCTCGTCCATTTTTGCATATCTTATGCTTGTTGAAAAGGGAAGGAGAGCATGCTTCAAGCGAAGTCCATGCACATGCTGCTGTACGAGTAATTGTTGTGAAATTAATGTGTCTTAACATGTTCTTGTTGTCTTCTATTGACGTATTATATTTTCTTCTTCTTTTCGTTTATTAGGCTGAACACGCTTTTCATTTGTCATAACTTCTTTTTGCATGTAGCTCGATGTTTCACTCACTAGTTCTTTTTGTGTGTCACATACGTTCTTTTTGTGCGTATAGCTTGGTGCTTCAATCATTTCAAGAATCAATTCTTTTTATTTATATATTTGCCTAATTTATCTATATGCCATGCGGATTAATTATAACCGAAATCCAAAAGAATAATGCTAGCTTGGCTCCTTGAATCTAATTAGATGTCATTCAAGCCAATCATAATTTTGCACATGTACACGAGTGTGATTGCTTATTAAGAATGAAATGAACACGTATGCCTAATTGTGATTGACTTGTAAAAAGAAATAGGGCCGGAAAGTAAGTGTCTTCTTTATGTCCGGTATCTAATTTCTTAACACATGTCCATTAACTTAACATCAGCATAACACTGCTAATTAAAACAAAATAAAAAAAATAAAAAACTGAAAATTAAAGGGAAAAACAAAAACCTAGCACTAGTTGCCGTGAGAGCCTACCACAAATGATAACAAAGATGAATTTCAGAAGAAGTAGATGACCAATTCTTGATTTTCATTCAATAGTATTTGATTACACAAAGTCATGATCTCTTATACACGATGCATTACAGCGTAGCAGCTGTTTAACTAACTCTAAGTTGTTCATGTGTGGGTGGGAAATATCAACGATGTCCTCTACTCATATTCTAACATGATTGATGATAGTATTCTAGTAATTTCTCCAAATAAGAATTATATACTTAGCTATTAGTTTTGTAATTGACTTGTTTCTTCTGGTTGTCAGTGAATATTCCAGATATACGAACCAGTACTACTGGTGATTTTGGAATTGGACGAGAGGAACTTGTTGCCTTAACTAAGAATGATGATGTTGGTGGCCTGGAACAATATGGGGGGGCAAGTCCAACACATAACATCATCTTTTATCTTATGGTTGATATTAACTGTCACTAATTATATCCTTCTTTTACATCAGATTCAAGGCTTAGAATGCTTGTTGAAAACGAATTTAGAGGACGGGATTAATGGGGAAGATGCTGATGTGGTGAAACGGAAAAGTTTTTTCGGAGCAAACACATATCCTGCGGAAAAATCAAAAAGCTTCTTGGTTAGTGTCGTTACAATTGTGAAATTTGAAAGAAGGATGGATTTAATTAATACACCTTTAATTAAGTGCTCTTACTGTTTATATTTTACCACATCAACTTTGTTTGTCTTGTAGACGTGTCTTTGGGAAGCATGTCATCAAGATATTTCTCTGATCATTTTCATAGTAGTTGCAGTGGCTTCTTCAGTGATGGGTCTAGTGACAAAGGTGAGCCTCGATCGGCCATACTTCCAAGTATTTTCATGACAGTAGGATGTTAATATAAAGAAAAATCGGAATTAGCTCTTTTTGTTTTTTTGGTTCGACAAGAAATCACTATTACAGAGAGGATCCTAAACCCTAGAGGATCCTCAGATACTCTTGTTTATGTGAAAAGTAAAGAAGAAGGAAAATTACAAAACCAAATACATGAATCACCCGTAACTATATTGGTAACTATATTGGCCGCTTGATAAATATGATATAGAGTAGAATTGGAGAGATGAGAGAGAATTGCAATTGGCTGTCTGTACGTATATCTTTCTTTTGTTGACTAGATCGTAATTGGTTTGAATAGGACTAGATCCCTTCTTGTCAACTTCCAATCAAAGTATCAAAACCTTATTTAAAAAAAAAAAAAAGAGGTAGAATCCTTAGAAATCTGACGGACCATTAGAAAGAATATTAAAGTAATTTGCTAAATATCAAAATCACATTGGTTTTAAGGAGGAGCTTCTCCTCAATTTTTAGGAACCTAACATTTTCCCCATTAGAATGAATTGTCAACAATAGCCAAAATTCGGAGTGAATGCAAATTGATCAATTGGGTAATCTCAGGGTTTTTAATTATATTTTAGTTGTTTTGACAACAATAATTTATTTATGAGGTTCTGTGTCATGTTAATTGCAGGGTACAAGGTTCGGATACTGGGAAGAGGGAGGTAACGTAGCCGTTGTGGTTATGGTGAACATTATTGTGAAAGGTAGTTAACCTGGTGTGATGTGATACAAATAGGAGTGTATTTCCATTTAACCAAATAGAAAAAACAATAGGAAGCTGATTTTCCCACTTAAACAGAATAGGAAATTCTGCACATCTATTCTAATAGAGCAAAAAGTGATGTGCAGCTCGTGTGCATATATAAAGCAAAAACTCTTGAGGTTAAATTTTCAAATAACTTAAATGAAAACAAAAGCCAAGATTTTGAATAAATGAAAAGAAAAATTGTATATGTGGGAACACCGGTATAGATAAAGTCTAATTATTTATGGATTTTGTAGTTTGCATCTCTCTCTCTCTCTTTTTTGTTTTGTTTTTTTCTTTTGGGGTCAAGTGTTGAATTTCTTTTGGGCCTGCAGCAATTTGCAAATACAGCCAATCTCTGATCCACAATGTAAAGGAGGAAGGGAGGAATATGAAGGTATGCATGTTTCAATACCGTATAAATATATCTATTGGACCTTTAAATATAAGGAGTTATCCTCCTATCCAATCCGATCTTAGTCAAAAAACGAGCCCTAACTGTTTAAACATTTGGATCTCGTACCTAATTATGCAGGTTGTTGTTAGAGGTGGTAAACAAGTTGAGGTTTCAATATGTGATATTGTTGTTGGCGATGTTATTCCCCTTAACATTGGTGACCAGGTATGTGGCAATGTTGCTGTCTCCATTCACAAGTCCATATTTTTCATATCTGCAAAATATATTAATTATGTTACTTTGATTGCATATCCACAGGTCCCTGCTTATGGTATTTTAATCACTGCTCAATCACTCTCCATAGATACCTCACGTGTGAATGGAGACAACAACATTGTAAGCTTTCATGCTTCTTCTGGAGCCTCTCGTTTAAAGCCTGGCTCGGAAATAGCGGATGGGAGTGGCACCATGCTGGTAAAGTTGATATATATATTACATATGTGTTGGTATTTTTGTTCTTTTTCATCTCCTATATAAATAAAGGCTTTTTTTTTAAATCACAAATAGTCCTTCAGGTTTACGAAATTGTCACGAATCCTCCTTAAGGATTATTAATGTTACAAAAACAAACCTCAAGGACCATTCATGATAATTTCATAAACCTTTGGGACCATTTGTGATAAAAAACCATAAATAAATTTAAAAAATCAGAAAAAGGAATGAAACTTTCATCATATATATTGTTCCTTCAGGTTACGAGTGTTGGGATATGTACTAAATCGGAACTTTCACAAGACATTGGTAACAAAACAACATTGGAGGTCAGCCCATCAACTAGTACATAGAGAATCACAATTTAATTTCCTACATATATAAATATATATATATATATATATATATATATATGTATGTATGTAGATATTATCTTAAGGATACATAATTGAATCTTCATAGGAGGTCTTGAACGAGGTTGCTACTTCCATTGGTAATGTTGGACTTGCAGCAGCTTTTATTGTCATGATGGTCCTTTTGCTCAGGTAATAATTATTCAAAGAATCTTCAATCTTTGCTGGATACATTCTTACCATCACAAGGATCAATAATATTAAATCACTCTCATTCATAGATACTCACTAGGTTGGATGGTAACGATGTAGAGATCCTCACTAGTCCCGACCTACGTATTGTCCGTCTTTCCTAGAATGTTAGGGTTTTTTGTTTTTGTTTTTTTCCATTTTCCCGGACGCACGGTCCCAAATGACACCACCATTATTCAACCAATCATTGTTATTATCACAATAACATTTGTGCAGGTGGTTCATGTATTTGGTTTTGATATTCGGGGTCAAGACTAAACCTCGAGACGTCATAGAAGAAGTCAATCAAATTATAATCATTGCTGTATGTGTCTATGCCTCCTCCATGTTTATTTAGCGTAATTAATTAATTGAATACTTTTGATTTCACCCTCACATCCGGATATTTTAGTTTAATATTGCAGTGGCTGCTGTACCTCAAGGACTTCCCTTAGCTGTTACCTTAACGTAAGTCTGCCCAACGTTAACATTCAGCTGTTCCCTTAGTTTTTGTCATATGTATTCATCTTTCTGGACTTCACAACATTTCTTTTTTGCCTTAATTTCCTTCTCTTTGACTGGCACAGCATTTTCAGCGCAACAAAAAGAATGGTGGCAGATAACGCATTTGTATGTGAAATTGCTTATAATTATTTTGCATTTTATGCTGCCTTTTCATATATCTGGATGGAACTCAAAATGTAGGTACGGAGGCCATTTGCTTGTGTAACCATGGCCGTTGTTAAAAATATCCTATGTGACAAGACTGTATTGACTTTGAACGAGGTACGGTTTCTCGTATTCTCTTTCTTTTTGCTTTTGGGTACCATTGTAGATCTTTATTATTTTCTTTACAAAATTAATTTCATTTGTATAAGTTTTTTTAGCCTATGTACTCAACGAAATGCAGGATCGTTGTCAACCAGGGGTCAAGGAGTGGGTGCAACTATGCCAAAGGGATGGCGTTAAGGTATTTTTACATCTGCATCCACTTCAATTTAATACATGATCAGTGCAATGTTCACCGAAATTGGGTCAACCTTGAATATTTTACTTCCCATATCTTGAGCTGTAGGTACGCATGGTTACTCGTGACAATCTTCAAACTGCGAAAGCAATTGGTTTGGAATGCGGCATACTTGATTCTGATGCAGACGCTACTATGCCAAATCATCTCTTTGACGGAAGAGAGTTTGGGGAACTGACTGATGATAGGCAAAGACAAGAATGTGCTAAGAGGATTAAGGTATTCTTGATTTAGAATGTACTTCTCTACTGATCATAGGAATTTTGATGTCAGCGAGAATTTTTATTAATAAGAACTAGAAAATAGTTACTAGTTCGGTGGTATTTCTTTTCACTTTATTGGAAGATATTACAGGCCTAGGTTCGAATATAATTACTAGTTTGGTAGTATTTATTTTCACTTTGTTGGAAGATGTTACGTACAGGCCTAGGTTCGAATCCCCCTCCCCAAATAAAAACAATATCAGACTCAACTTTCGATTATTATGTAGGTCATGGCATGGTGTTCCCCCGATGTCAAGCTTTTGTTTGTGCAAGCACTGAAGCAAAGCGGAGAGATGGTTGCTGTCACTGGATATGTCACCGAAGATGCTCATGCACTACAACAGGTTTGAGAACCTTTTTATTTCTTATTTTTTGGTTGGCTCTTCCCTCCCTCCCCAAGTGATCTTGCGTTTTAATGGTTTTTGCTTGGATTTTCGGTTACTTTTGATCTTGCCTAGGCGGACATTGGTCTTGCTATGGATATCCGAGGGACTGAAGTTGCTAAAGAGAGTTCGGATATAATTATCTTGGATGACAGTTTTGCTACGTGTGTAAAGGTTTGTTTTTGTAAGATAGATCCCAACATAATCTTGTCATATGCTTGAACTGAAATTGTTTTAATTTTGTTGTCAATTGAAAATAGTTAATGCTGATCATTATATAACATTGGAATTGGTTTAATGGATGTAGGCTTTTAAATGGGGCCGATCAGTACATGCAAATATTATCAAGTTTATGCAGTTGCAGCTTACAGTCAATGTTGTAGCACTAACTACCAATTTTATGGCGGCAGTTTTCTATGGACATGTCCCATTAAATGCTGTTCAGGTAAGTCTCTCTCTCTCTGTTTTGCTGCTCCCTTTCTCTCTACTTGTTACTAGAAGAATTGCAGTTGTGATTTAGGATCAGGTTGTTCAATTATTAAGTCTTTAGGTGAGGATGCACCTAATTAAGGATTCTTTTCTGCTTGTGCTCTGTACAGGTTCTCTGGGTGAACCTAATCATAGTAGCTCTTGTACCACTATCATTGGTTACTAAACCTCCAGCAGATGAACTGATGCTGGGACATCTTGTCAAACCCGGGTAACATTTCTTTGATGATGGACATATCTGATTAATTTATAAATACCTAACCATGAAATTTTCATGATCCATGGTGATGACCTTCACTTCTGCTGACATAGTTATGTTCTGTTAGTTCTTATTTTGATCAAAATGCTTACTTCCAGTAGGCCCATATCTCTTGAATTTTGAGGTTGCTAGCTAGTTAAACCAAATTGTTGGCTGGCATAAATTTGATGTTCTAATGGGACAATGTTTTACAGACAACCTCTTAAAAGATATGTAAAGTGGAAGAGACTGGTTTTTCAGGTAAATGGATGTTTTCTCTTGATTTCATGCTACCCAAAAGTAGTATTAGATCAATCCATGTAGTTTTCTTACATATATTTTTCGCATTCCAGTTGTCTTCCTCATAATTTGTCATTCTAAATTTGGTTTGGAAATTTCAGGGCATGTACCAAATTGTTGCCATTCTTATCATCAATTTTCAAGGACGGAGTTTACTGAAAAGTTATAACCGCGGTCATGCCATCAAAGTAAAGAACACAATGATATTTAACACATTTGTTGTTTGTCAAGTAAGTTAATTAGTCTTAACTCATCAATCATAAGAAAATAGTTTTACTAGGATCCCAGCAATATGAGATGATTAATTAGCTTCCCCGTTTTGTCTAGCATGTGAAATGACAAAGTTGATATGGCTGTTTCAATTGAATAGTTAGTTTTGGTCTAAAGTTCGAGCATGATTTTTCATTAATTAGCGCACTTGGAAACATACCTAGCTATTAGTGTAGTCCTCCTACTTCTCTTCCCAATCCTGGAATAAGTTCAAAGTTCGAATCGCGTTTCTCCTGTCTTATCAAAAGAAGAAAAGAGCCATAGCCCTTCATGTGCCCTTCCAGATTTGAATGAGATTATGTTACATTATGATTTCAATGAATCTGAATTTTTCAAATGATAGATTATCCATCAAGTGGAAGCTCGAAAGAAGGGTATATTATCGAAGCCTAAGAAGTGGATTACTTCAAACTATCTCTTTATGGGAATAGCGGGAACAATTCTCGTAAGTCAGGTTAGAAATATTTAGTTTGTTTTCTTCTTTTTTTGTTTGTTTTTGTTTTTCCTTTCTGGTCACTTGTCGTCTTGACGAATTTTGCATTTGATGACACTTAGTTTTCTGTGTTCTTCAGTTTATCGTCATTGAGTTTCTAGGGAAAGCGTTCTCCACAGTGGCGCTTAACCAGAAAGAGTGGCAGTTTTCCCTCACTCTTGGGTTTGCCGAGTAAGTTCTATGATTTTGGCATGTAGTATAACAAGTTGAACACTCGATAATCTTCTGTTGGTCGTTGACAAAAATCTCTATCTCTTGCAGAATGCTTTTTGCGATAATTTTATTCGTAAAGTACTTGACACACAGGAACTAGCAAAGCAGTTCAACTCAGACAGCATTTGATGAACTAGCAAAGCAGTTCAACTCATACAGCATTCCAACACAAGCAACCGCAAAAGGATCAGGAAGGTCAAACGGGCGAGAGATACCGTATACTCAACACACATACGCTTTTCTAATTTAGAATGCTTTAATTGTTCTGTTTGTTTCCTAACTAGAGAACCTGGTTTACGGTCAATTAGGTTGATTAGTTTAATTCATTCGTTTCTTCTCGGACACAAAAGAGGTTCATTTTGTTACTTGATTTAAAGTCAGCGTATGCAAACGCTATCATTTGCTCAACTTTCCTATAATATTCCATGTCAGTATCATGCCCCAGACCAAGGGTGTGTAAAAAATAAAAGGGAGCTTCACTATGCTCAATATAGGGGCCCAGTGGCGAAGCTAGGATTTCACATTAGAGGGAGCCATTCACAAAATTTTAAAAAATTATTAGAGGGTTCTTGTTTTATTCAGTCGTTCAAGCGCTAACCGGTTAATTAGTTAATGCTACATTAACTATTCATTTTGGCCCATTTCATACTATCATTTCATATTGATTAATAATATATTCATTCATTACAATAATATAATTGTTCTGAATTTCAAATTTAAAAATAATTGAAGATTAATCTCATCATCTACACTATTCAAACTCAAAAGACATACAACAAATGTTCATAAATCCCAAAGTTAAACAAAAGAGGAAGAACTGATTGTGACCCAAGACGTTCTCAACTCTCTCTCCCAGCGCTTGACTAACCTAGGAAAAACCCACCCGTAGCTTTATCATCAAGGAGGAGAACCCCTCTCCTGTCCTCTCAATGTCCTCCTTTCTCTTCTCCTCTTCTCTCAACCTTCTCTTCTCTCCTCTCTCTTCCCTCTACCAGTGCTCAACCATTCCCACCATTCCCACCATTCCCTCTCTCTTTGCATTCTTTGGTGATTTCTCCCCACTCTTATGGGAGGATCTGAGGTTATACGTCTCATTTTAGTATGTGTTCCCAATTCTCCATCAACCTCTCTCTAAACCTAATTTTTTCCTACCATCTTCCATCTACCCCTTGGATTCTCTTTCTCCCTTTTCGATCTGGCCTTTCCTACGGGTTGTAGCAACTAATCCAAAACGCGATTTCTCGAGTCCCGATCCCAACGTGTATTGTAACATCCCGACCCAAAATATTATTAAGTTTGGATTTTAATTAAATTAAAATTTGGAATTTCCAATTTTGCCTTTGAAGTGGGGGCAAAAAGGTCAATTTTTTATCCGGAGAGAGTTTGGGGCAGCAAGTGGTGTTTTTAGGAAGATGGTACTGAGCCGAGTCCGTAGACACGCGGTAGGCTCGATTCGGATTTGAAACGAAGAAGTTATGGTCGAAAAACCATTAAGGGCCTAATTGGAAATTTTCAGAATTTCATTTTAATAAAATCAGATTTTTCAGATTTTATTTCTCTCATTTCTCTTTCTCTCTCCCGTGAGTCTCTCTCTCTCCCCGACCCCGTCGCTCTCCCTTCCTCCCTCTGCAACTCAGGCCACCGGCCACGGCAGCGCACGAGACCGGACTCGATCGAACCGCCACCTCCTCCTCTCTCTTCCCCGGCCAGCACCGCACCTGGAGTCGTCGACAGCCGCCGGAAATCGCAGAAAACAGGCCGGAAAATCGTGGAACTTCAACACCTTCGTTCTCCTTCGTTTCTCAACCAAATTGGACGAGTGAGGTATGAAATTTCATCTATTTTTCATGCTCTAGCTGCCTGTTGGATAGGTTTCCCGAAATTTTGAGAGTTTACAAGTTAAATTTCGAAGTTTAGCTACAGCCGGTTTTCAGTCGAAATTTCCGGCCACTTCCGGCCATTTTCTGGTCTTCACCCAAGAAGAAAAGTGGTTCCAAATTAGGTGTATTACCTAGGTTAGGAGTTTGGAGCCAAAATACTAAGTTTTTCCGGTCACCGGAATTGTGATTAAGCCACCCACGCGCGGCAGCGCGTGGGGCGGCTCGTGGGCAGTCCTGCAGAGGTCATACTTTATCCTAGAATGATCCTTGTGTTGTCACGAGCGCGTAGGAGTTTACGGATCTCAATTTGGATATCGTATGGACCTCGAACAAATTTTACCTAATATGTGATTTTCGGGTTTGATGTGTTTGGACCGTTGGATCAAATCCAATTTCACGTATGTTGTTCCTGGTATTCCTAGGGTCGTATAGGAATTCGCGGATCACGAATCGGAGTCCCGGATGTTCCGATTCATTAATTTAAAGTTTTGACCGTCCGGTTGACCGGGTGTCTTCCGAGACTTTTCCAGCGCTTGAAACCCTGAGTTTGGACCTTAGGGACGTCTCGTTCCTAGTACTTAAGGGAAACCCGGGAAATTAGGATTTTTCTTTAAAGTCTTATTTTTGAAGAGTTGGATTTTTATTATCGTGTTCCTATTTTGAAATAGGTGATCCGACTCCGCCTTCACAGCAGGCAGGACCCTCTCAGGGTCACGCAGCTTGGGACTACTTGTGAGTGGACTTTGTTTTCAATAAATTGCATGATTTTT
>NW_018921751.1:282265-340344 GCF_002207925.1 Prunus avium | reverse complement strand
CAGGCGTACGGGTCTTGATTCTTCGTCCGTACGTGCTGGGTTAGAGTATCAGTCCCCCAGTTGGACGACTCATCCCTAGCCACATGGACGTTTGAGGGCCGGATAAGTGTGAGCTAGTCAAACAATCCCCAGTTGGATTGTTTCCCCGGTACAATTAGGTGTGTCATATACCTATACTATATCTCTATTATATACTTATATATTTATATATAACTATACATTTGTTCTTGCTTTTGAGCGAGGATACTTCCCCGCTCGTCGTGCCGGTGGGCACGTGTTTCGAGAGTTTGTCTTGAGATTTTTATATGGAAAGGATTGGATGGGTTGATTTGATAGTTTCACTGGATTTCGGATTTAGCTCGGGTTGGAGCAAATTACATATATGTATGATTATGTTGGATTTAATGCATTGGTTTCATGCATGGTTTTCTAACGGTGGGGTTATATTACTTTGGTTTAAATGGAACTAAACTTTGTTTTGTCCACTCACAATTTTCTGTTTTGCGCCCCACAGCCAGTAGTGACTGGAACGAGCCGCAGTGCCGTATTTTGTGCTTCTGTTTTCACGAGCTTCAGCACTTGAGCCTTCTCAGGGCCTCTGTGCTATGTAAAATCGTTAAACTTCCTTCCTACTTGTAACTTTCTTTGAATTCTGTTAGATGCTCTGTTATTGCCCAGTTAGAATTTGGTATTTTGAGGCCGGAGGCCATGGTTTGTAACACTAAGCTTTGTGTATTATGCGCTGGCTGTTGGGTTGTTTTTAACTGTGTTTTGACAGGTTGAATTTTTTGGGATTTGTCCTGTTTACAGGGGAGACTCTACCAAAATTTTTGGTGGAAAGTCTCGGTTTTTAGTAAGTGGGCCCGGCAACTGCGGTATGCCGGATTTTTAGGCGGGATCCGACCCGGTTTTCGAGGAAATCCGGGGCGGGTCCTGTCATGTATAGAGCTCTTGCTCTGGTGCCTGCACCACCACCTTCCACTCTCTTGAATTTCTTTGGGCTTCAGGTTTTGATTTCCCTTTGTCTTGCTTTGATTGGTTGTTGCATTATTTGTAGGGCATAGGCAGGTTCAAGCTTGGTGGAGTTGATGATTCATGGGTGGAATGTCATTGAGTTGATGTGGTTGTGGTTTAGGCAACTTGTGGTCTTGGTGACAGATTTGTGGGTCTTTTGTGTGCAACTATGCTGTTTTGTGCGGTGGCGGTGTCTCTTCTCACTTTTGGCCTTGATGGTGCAATCCTAGTCCTCTTGGAAACGGTGACGACTTTTATTTGCTTAGGCTAGGGTTTACGAGAGCTTTGGGTGTGAACTGGGTTGTGTGCTTATTTTAGGGCTCTGATTGTATTTGAGGTGGGCCATTGGATTATGTTTGTTGTATTGTCTAGAGCTTTTTTTCGTTGTGTTGGGTTCACGAACTCTATTCTAGACTTGGTTTAAGTTTAGATATTCCTTCCTAGTTGTGTTACATTTCTATTGTGCCATTGGTTGGTGCTTTGTACACTTGCCTATTTGACGTTTTATCAAATGCAATTCCGACAACAAAAAAAAACAAAAGAGGAAGAGAAAGATTTTTTAAACATCACAAGGAAAAACAAGCTACAAGGCGGAGAAATCAAAACAAAAGCACAACAACCAACAAGATGCACAATGTAAAGGAGGAAGGGAGGAATATGTATTTGAAGGTATGCATGTTTCAATGGTACCACGGTAAATGGAGAATGACAATTCAATGTTTATATATATATGTTTTCGAGCCTCTGCATTTAAATAGTGCACTAAATATTGATCATTATAATAATCTAACGACTTAAAATATGACATAACAAACTTCAACATAACACTGTTAAGTCTTGTCTAAAAAAAATCGTTAAGTCCAAATAAAATTAAAATTTAAAAACAAATAATAATAATAATAACAGCCACTCAACCCCAACAACCACCTATGGCCCACCCAACCCACCTTACAACACCGGCGAAAAGCATGTCCTTTTTCACCATTAGCCAACCTCTCCTCCTCTCTCTCCCCCTCTCTCTCTCTCTCTCTCTCTTCCTCTTATGTTCTCTATCTCTTTGCCCAATCCTCATGCTCAATTGAATTTTTCAAAGAAGAGCAAATCAGCCTGGGCCCTGGGCCTTGGCTCAAGAGAGGCCTCAAATTTTTTTTAAATTTTTTTATGTAGTCATATTTTGGTGACTAGTTATATAGATAAACACATTAATGTTATTTTAAGTTGACTCTAGCAGCAGTGGTAAAGTAGTTTTTAATGCACACCCAACCTTGGTTCGATCTAAGCGTTGTGCATCTTTTTTAATTTCTTTTTTATGCGAGTGCGTGGTTCTTTTTAGTACTTTATTTTTTTTTGTCTTCAACCATTTTCTTATATGCAAAAAATAAATAACATTTCGTCGGAGGCCTAAACTTTTTTCTATGGTTATAAAAGTTCTATTTTTAAATATTCTACACACGCGCAAATAAAATAAAATTATTTTTCTTGTGAGTGGAGCTATAGATACATAGGATCTTCAATCATTTCTTATGTACAAAAAATTAAATGACACTTTGTTGGAGCCCTAAACTTTTTTCTATGGTTATTAAAGGTTTCATAAACACACACATGCAAATAAAATAGAATGATCTTTCTTGTGTGGAGCTATACATTCATAGGGTTTATTTTCGACGTTGCCCTGGGCCTTAAAAATCTCAGGACTGGCCCTAGAGCAAATCATTATATGTTGGAAAAGGATGGAGACAACGAACTGTGCACCTTCCCCTTCATCTTTCCTAATAAGTCAACTCCAACATCCACATACAAACCCATCAACAAACAATCGACCTCCGGGAAATCAAAATTTAAGATCAAACCCTATAATCTCTTTTCAATTATAAAACCTTAAATTTTCCTCCTTCCACCTTTGATTTTGATTTAGGAGGGTTTGACTCACATATAATTTTATTTTGTTTGTACTTAATAGTGTTAATGGGTATAGTATTAAGAGTTTCACGTGTCATATTTTAGATCGTTAGATTATGAAAATGGTCTAAGATATAATGAAATGCAGGTAAATGCACACTATCTAAATGCAGAGGCTCGGCATCCATGTGTATATATATCTTAAGCGGGGGTGGGCTTGAGGGTGTGCAAGTGATGCCACCGCATAGGGGCCCCAAATTTTTTTACGTGTCTATTATATATACTTAAGCGTGCAGGGCAATAACATAAGTGCGTGCTTGGTTGAGTTGGTTTTCAGAACCTCAATTTTAGTAAGTAGCTCAGGTTCGAGTTCTGATTGTGTCATTCAATAGTTGTTTAACCCCAATATTATTCTTTGATATTTTTCGCATTCCAGTTGTCTTTCTCATAAATTCTCATTCTAAATTTGGTTTGGAAACTTCAGAGCGTGTACCAAATTGGTGCCACTCTCTTCATCAATTTTCAAGGAAGGAATTTACTGAAAAGTTATACAAGCGGTCATGCCACCAAAATGAAGGATACAATGATATTCAATACATTTGTTGTTTGTCAAGTAAGTAAGTAGTCTTAACTAGCTTCCCCCCGTTTTGTTATCTCTGCTTCACGTATAACCAAAGTGAAATGAAAAAGTTAATTTGGTTGTTTCAATTGAATAGTTAGTTTTGGTCTAAAATTCAAGCATAATTTTTCATTAATTTGAGCTCTTTTAAACAAAGCCCTACATACCAACTAGCTGTTAGTGTCATTCTATTTTTCTTTCTAGTGTTGGAAGATATTCAAAGTTCAAATCACGTCTTCTCTGTCTTTCAAAAGGAAAAAAAAAAAGCCATAGCCCTTCATGTACCCTGTTGATGCTCAAAATGGTAGAGGGTCAACTTAGATAAAAGACTCGGATCTTCAGTAGGGAAAGTGGCTAAGACCTTCAGTAGCTAGGTACCCTGCAGAAGACAAAGTGGAAGAAGCAGTCGTTAAGCTTCGGACACCGGTGTGGTGCCGGCCGAAGGCTCTCCGATGCTTAAGTCAGCTATAAATAGTAACTTTGGCAGAATAATGGTAAAGGTAAGAAATTAGTTACCCTTTTTACTATAGTACTATTCCCTATTTATAGAGGAGTGAAAGTGGGAAGTTTGTGTAGATTTCCGATGTGGGACTTTGTGCAAGTCGATGCGGTGGTGACACGTGTCATGGAGATTAGATTTGGCATTTGGGAGCTTCGGCAGTCGGGAACTTCGGCAGGTGTCTGGCACCTTGGAAGAGTGTCTTCCTTCGGCAGGGGAGAAGGCGTGTCTGCCTTAGTGCTAGTTGTTTTGAGGCTGGACATGCTCGGTTGATTACGGTGTAAACATACCCCGTTCCAGATTGAATGAGATTATGTTACATTATGATTTCAATGAATCTCAAATTTTCAAATGACAGATTATCCATCAATTGGAAGCTTGAAAGACGGGTATGCTATCGAAGCCTAAGAAGTGGATTACTTCAAACTATCTCTTTTGGGAATAGTGGGAACAATTCTCACAAGTCAGGTGAGAAATATTAGTTTGTTTTCTTTTTCTTTCATTTTTTTGATCACATGAATTTTGCATTTGATAACACTTAGTTTTCTGTGTTTTTAGAAAGAATGGCAGTTTTCCCTCACTCTTGGTTTTACCGAGTAAGTTTTATGGGGTGTTATTTGTTGCGAATGAAGACATTTTGGCATGCATAACAAGTTGAACATCAAGTGTTTGTTATCTTATATTAGTCATTGACAAAATTCTCTCTCTTGCAAAATGCTTTTTGCGATAATTTTATTGGTAAAGTACTTGACAGACAAGAACCATTAAGCGATTGTATTTGATGAACTAGCAAAGCAGTTCAACTCAGCATTAATTCCAACACAAGCAACCCTAAAAGGATCAACAAGCTTGTATTTGTTGATTGATTAATTCTTTTCTTCATTGTTACAAATAGGTTATGTTCCCCCAGGAGAAAGTGGGACGAGACACACTACAAACAATATTCTTGCATCTACTATGTTGGATCAAACTCATAAAGAAGAGTTAACTTAAGGCTCAAGCAACATGAACTTGAGTGATCCAACTATTTTGTTTGATAGGAGTGTTGAGAGTGTTTGTCCCACATTGAAATGTTAAGGGACCTAGCCTGGGTTTATAAGGAGTTGGGCTACTCCCCCCATTGCCAATTGGTTTTGGGGGGGGAGCTCAACTTACTTCATGGTATCAGAGCAAGGCTTCACGTGTTGGGCCCAACGGCCACACGTGTTCCCACGTCACCCAATATGTGTTGTTCAAGTGTTGGGCTTGAAAGTTCGCCACACGTGCGGGGGCGTGTTGAGAGTGTTTGTCCCACATTGAAATGTTAATGGACCTAGCCTGGGTTTATAAGGAGTTGGGCTACTCCCCCCATTGCCAATTGGTTTTGGGGTGGAACCTCAACTTCCTTCAAGGTATCAGAGCAAGGCTTCACGTGTTGGGCCCAACAGCCACACGTGCTCCCACGTCACCCAATATGTGTTGTCCACGTGTTAGGCTTGAAATTTCGCCATACGTGCGGGGGCGTGTTGAGAGTGTTTGTCCCATATTGAAAAGTTAAGGGACCAAGCCTGGGTTTATAAGGAGTTGGGCTACTCCCCCCATTGCCAATTGGTTTTGGGGTGGAACCTCAACTTCCTTCAAGGTATCAGAGCAAGGCTTCACGTGTTGGGCCCAACGGCCACACGTGTTCCCACGTCACCCAATATGTGTTGTTCACGTGTTGGGCTTGAAAGTTCGCCACACGTGCGGGGGCGTGTTGAGAGTGTTTGTCCCACATTGAAATGTTAAGGGACCTAGCCTGGGTTTATAAGGAGTTGGGCTACTCCCCCCATTGCCAATTGGTTTTGGGGTGGAACCTCAACTTCCTTCAAGGAGTGCCACTATAACTTGGCTACAAGCCCAATAGAAAGAGACAGGTTAATTTGTAGTATGATTTTAGTGATTTGCGCTTAATAATCTTAACTTCTAATCAGGTCATTGTGCTATGAGTGAGGAACTGGCTTAGATTAGTTATTTTCAGTGCATTGTTCGTTTTAAGGATTTCAATATTCTACTTATAAGCGCTAGTACAAAGGTGTTCTTGAAGGTTTAGCCCTAGATCGGGCTAAGAAGCCCCAAATCGGACTAAAAAGTTTGACAACAGTTTATGGTTTTTCTGGTCTGGTATGAATTGAAACGAGTATAAAACGATGATTGAACACTCTATAAGCTTAAATTCAATTAAAATTTAAAGCATGATTTGGAACTGAAGATTTCTCAATTTAATTCATTATAAGCAAAGCTTAAGAGAAAACAAACTGATAAATCAATAAAAGCTGATAAATTGATGAACTTGTACATATAAAATAAGCAAGCCTAGCTACTAGAAATTGATACCAAGTGTTGGTAGAGCAATAAACTAAAAAGATATTTCAGAAGTTCTCTACTAGATATTTGAGTAGAAGAGAGATTGGTTGAGTTCAAAAGAGATCAAGTGTTGATCAAGTGTAAAGTCCTTTCTGGGAGAAAAGTTGTGTCTTTTGAGAGTTGTGCTATGGTAGTATATATAGGCTCCTTGGTTCTTGAATTTGCATGCTTGGTGAAGAGATGGTTGAGTCTGTTATCAGTGCTTTCTTGAGATTAAGGACAATAAGGGTAGTGAGAATGTGGTTGCAGATCACTTGTCCAAGTTTCTTCATGACGAAGAAGGGAATAAGTGTCACGCCCCGGACCCGGGGGTAGGTGGAAATCCCGTGCCCGGTGCGTGAGTAAAATAAAATAAAAAGAAATACAAAGAAGGGTTTAAAATAAACTTCTGTTATAAAAATAGATCCCAAAATCTTACAACTTTACAATTAATAAATAAAGCTCTATCACTCTCATCTAATTCAGCCTCAACTGGTTTAGTCCTTGTCTTGCCCACTAATTCATCTGAAAAATTAAACAGGGTGAGGGATGAGCAATTACCGCTCAGTAGGGACATGAGACCTTACTACAGTATATTGATATAATTAAATTAAGTGACATGCAATCACACAACAAAATATCACATTATTAGTAATAATGCATGAACAATGAATGCTCTTCATCTAATCCCGTTAATTCATATAACTGGACAAGCAGACCTGCACGTCCCATACCATGCTTATACCACTTGGTCCCGAATGCCCATTTATATGAACTAACACCCATTTCAATCATCCCATAATTCCCCTTTTGTTAGTCATCTTGTCTAACTCCCTTTCGCCAGTCCCGAATCACCCAATAAAAACCATGTGCACTGTGGGATCCCTGAGACCTGGTACCTGCCAAGAGTTAGACTCAACTACATAAAAGACTATTTCCATTACCCCCTTTTCCATCAACCCAAGAATTCCAGCCATCACCGATAACATATGATCATGTCAATATTAATAAAATAATATAGATAATTAACAACACTTCAACATCCAATATCAATAATAATAATATCATGCATAATATAGTGCTCACAAAATTTAATTAAATCAATCTCCGTAAAGGTTCTCCAAGAAATCCCTACCTCGATTCCAAGGCATTGCTCCAAGTTAAGAAAATACAAGCTATGTCCTATATCTCTTCCAAGAATTTCATCACTTAACTCTCTCTCTCTCTCTCTCTCTCTCTCCTTCCCTGTTTCTTACTCTTGTTTCAAATATGAAAGGTCCTATTTATAATAGCATAAGTCGGCAACAACAAAGATAATTCTATTGGATAATTGTTTGGCGGCTACAGGAGATATGCATGGAAAACATATAATATAAAGTAATATTAATCTTATCACAAAAGTAGATTAAGTAACTAGAAATTTGACACATCAATCCTAAGAGATAAGTGATAGATGCATGTGCTCCAGCTCAATATGAAATTGACACCAACATCCATTTAAAGCCACCTCTTGCCAATATTCTAACACCTCATCCAACTAACTCCAACTCATATTAATTCTCACATGTAGTTGAATGTATCCATTTCATTATAAAGATTGATGCCACGTTTCCTAGTTAAAATAATTATAATTAAAAGCTAGGAAGAGAGAGATTTGTATATAATAGAGTAATATATGTAATAAAATAAAATATAAATATTTATTAGTAGACAAGACAATATATATATATAAAAGTTATAAACTAAATATGTAACAAAATATTTAATTCCTGAAATATAAAAATACGGGGTTTCACAATAAGCTTCCCTTGAGTGAAAACTTTCCAGATGAGCAGTTATTTGCAATTCAACTTCCATGGTATGCAAATATTGTTAATTATATAACTACTAAGTTTTTTCCTCCAGGTATGTCTAGCCAAAAAAGGAAGCGATTAATGTCTATGTCTAGGCACTACTATTGGGACGAGCCCTACTTGTTCAAATTTAAATTATCAGAAGGTGTGTTCCAGAGGATGAGCATATGAGCATTCTCCAACATTGTCATCAGTTTGCATGTGGAGGACACTTTGGAGTGAAGAGAACAGCACTTAAGGTTTAGCAATTACCTTGGCACCCTTCACCTGATCAAACAAGTCATCTATCCGTGGCAGCGGGTACCGGTTTCGTACTGTAACCTTATTTAGCTGTCTGCAGTCAATACACAATCTCATGGTGCCATCCTTCTTCTTTACAAATAACACTGGAGCGCCCCATGGTGAGAAACTGGGTTGGATGAAACCCTTATCCACCAGCTCCTGTAACTGAGTCTTTAGCTCCCTTAATTCTACTGGTGCCGTTCTGTACGGCGCTTGAGAAATGGTCTTCGCAACCAGAACGAGCTCAATAGTGAACTCAATCTCTTGGTGAGGTGGTAAACCTTGAAGATCCTCTGGAAGCACATCTGGAAATTCTTGTACCATTGGAATATCCTCCAACCTCATTCCACTATCCCGGGTATCGATAACATGCGCCAAATATCCTGAACATCCTTTCCAAAGCAACCATCTCGTCATCATAGCTGAAATGAGGCAAGATGGAAGTACTCTGCGCTAACCGTAAAATGTCACCTTAGGTCGTCCGGGAATACGGATCACGACCTCTTTCCGAAAAAAATCTACGAAGGCATGTTGCTTGACTAACCAATCCATCCCCAAAATTTCATATAACTCGACCATCTCCAGGGAAATTAGATTTGCCTCCATGAATACGTCTCTCAGCACCTCTAGCTGCTCCATCTCCAAAGCGGTTCCCAAAACTACCACTCTAGTTAGAGTCTCCACTAAAACTGACTCCTGGTCAAAACCCCTGTAACTGCGGCCGCTAGATGATCCCGAACTGAAATTGCCCTTCTTGGATGACCCCTGACTAGGATCACCCATCTCAAATTGTCGCCTACAAGAATCACCCTGTCCTCGGACCATCATCTGGCTGCTCTCAATCAGGGATGCAGACATAACCAAATCCTCAAAGTTAACTAGCCAATGACTAATCACAATGTCCCTGATGGAAGCCTTTAACCCTCGGGTGAACAACTGACACTTCTTTCTTCCATTCTCTACTAGTGGAATACAATACTTGGATAACTCGTTGAACTTCTATTCGTACTCAAATACAGTCATCCCACTATGTTTTAGCTGTAGAAACTCTTCCATCTTCATATTCTGATATGTGAGTGGATAGAATTGCACATCAAACACTGCTCTGAAATCTGACCATGTAATGGCTGATGGGTTCTAATATCTCCTCCTGATTGATTCCCACCAATATTTAGCATCTCTGGCCAAAAAGAAAGTGGCCAGGGTCACTCAGTGATCCTGTGGGATGGCCATCACCTCCAAAATCCACTCAATCCTTTCTATCCACTCCTCGGCTACAGCTGGGCCACCCTCACCAACAAAATTGATGGCCCATATCCTCGTAGCCTGAGCTGCGTAGCTCGAAGAAGGATCTCTGGATTGCCCAGTTATGGATAGGGTTTCAGTCAACAACTCCAAAGTCTGCGAGAAACTGACATCTCTTGGCAATGTGGGCATCACCGGTACTGCCCCTACTGGGTCTCTAATAAAAGACTGATCTACCGGTTCGGGTACTGGTGCGGAAATAGGAAATTCCTCTGGCTCGGACTGGGGATCCTGTCCCCTAAGTTGGGATGACTGTCTAGTCCCCTTCCTAGTGCCATCACCTTTAGGGCCCATGATTCTGTCACTAGAAGCAGAAATTCGTTAAAACTGGATTGCACCTCAAGTGCGGAGTCTACAGGAAGTTAACCTAATGCTCTGATACCATTTTGTCACCACCCGACTCCCCTAGCACGATATTGTCCACTTTGGGCCCCCCTCTCTGCCCTCACGGTTTTGTTTCTGGGAGCTCACGAGCAACTTCCCAATGGGTCACCCATCCTAGGATTACTCTAGCCCCCAACTCGCTTAACTTCGGAGTTCCTATGACTCCGAATCTAGTGAGCTCCCAAAAGGCCTCGTGCTAGGAAGAGAAGTGCCCACACATTTAAAGCACTTCACCTTTCCCTCCCCAAGCGATGTGGGATTGCTCACCGTTCTTGTTTCCCCAAGACACGGGTCTTACAGTAAATCCTTTTGCTACCAATCTAGCCTTAAATCTTTCGATTCTTCCATCTTTATCCTTCTTTGTTTTAAATACCCATTTCGAGCCTACCAATTTCTGGCTCTTATGAGGTTCAACTAATTCACATACTTGATTATTCTTCATGCTTTCAAGTTCATTCAACATCGCTTCCCTCTATTTGTCTGCATTCTGACTCTCCATTGCTTCTTTAAAACTTGTTGGATCAGCCTCATCTCCAATGTCAAAATCTGCTTCTTGTAAGTACACATAATCTGAATTTGCTGTGGATCTTCTTGGTCTGTCAGATATTCTCGGTTGCACTGTTTCTTATGGATTATCTAACTTAGGATTCTCGACAGCTTATTCTTGTGGTTCAACTGGCTCTTCAAACTGAGGATTTTCCAACATAGTTTCACTTAAAGGAATCAAATGTGTAATATCTGGTTCAGCATTCTCAATCACAGCTACATCACCTTCTTCTTCAAAAATAAAATCTTCATTCCCAGTGGCATTCTCCTCATGCTCTATAAACTTTGCACAACCAATCTCAACAATTCGGGTACCATAATTTGGACAATAAAATCTAAAACCCTTTGACTTTACGGGATAACCTATAAAATGGCAGCTAATCGTCTTAGGATCAAGCTTCTTCTCTTGAGGGTTATAGATTCTAGCTTCAGCCTTGCAACCCCATACATGAAGATGTCTGAGGCTAGGCTTTCTGGTGGTCCAAATTTCGAAAGGTGTCTTAGGCACAGACTTGCTAGGCACTCTATTAAGTATGTAGTTCGTTGTTTTGATCGCTTCTCCCCATAGACTTTTAGGCAAATCAGTCTTCGAAATCATGCTGCGAACCATATCCTTCAAGGTTCGATTTCTTCTCTCAGTTACACCATTCTGTTGCGAAGTTCTGGGCGTTGTGTACTGAGCAACTATTCCATTATCTTGTAAATACCTTGCACAAGGTCCAGCACGTCGTCCTCCTTCATCAAAACGTCCATAATATTCCCCCCTTCTGTCTGACCTCACAATCTTTATCTTTTTCTCAAGCTGCCTTTCTACTTCAATTTGGAAAATCTTAAACATTTCAAAGGCTTGAGATTTTTCTGCTATGACCAAAACAAGAGTGATCATCTATAAAAGTGATGAAATAACGATTTCCATCAATTGTTTGATGAGGGAACGGTCCACAAATATCTGTGTGGATGATTTCTAAGAGATCATTACTACGAGTTGCACCTTTCTTGTTAGTCTTAGTGAGTTTTCCTTTAACACATTCAATACAAATTTCTTCATCTCCACAAATCAGTGATGGCAAGATTTGTTCCTTAACTAGAATTTTCATTCTTTCCTTTGAAATGTGCCCTAAACGTCTATGCCATAACCTAGTGGATGTTCCTTCACTTCTAATTCGTTTCTCACTCGATTCAGCCATTAAAACCTCACCCTCTTTATTGTAATTGAGACAATATAATCCATTGGAGAGAAAACCATCATCCAACTCTAAAATAAAACCAGAATCCAATTTAAGCAGCACTACTCCAATGGCTTCCACATCTACTTGCTCTCCATTCCCCACGAACACTAACTTCATGCTTTCTTGGTTCCCTCCTTCTTGTGAATTCCTGCACATTATGAGCTATATGAATCGAGGCACCTGTATCTAACCACCAAGAATTAGAAGCAACATCCACTAAATTAGACTCAAAACTCATTAAGGCTAATTCTTTATTACCTTTGCTCTTGTTCTTCTCAAACCAGTTCTTGTAGTTGTTGCAGTTCTTCTTCCTGTGACCTTCCTTCTGGCAGAAAAAACACTTAAATTCAGTCTTAAATTCAATGGTATGGGTCATGCCAAGAGGCTTGTTCTTTTGAAACTGACTCTGCTTCTTTTCTCCCCACTTTGTAGCACCCTTATCCTCATACTTCTTCTTGGCAGTGACCATGTTAACCACACTACCATGAGCCTTTGTCCTATTCTCCTCAAGAACAGCAATTGTAATCAGGTCATCCATTGTCCAATCTTCTTTCATGGTGTTGTAAGAGGATTTCATCTGATCAAAAGATAGGGATTCCAGTGCAATATGCATTAGGTAATTTGGAGCAATAGGCACTTTCAACTTGCTCAACTTGGCATTAATGTCCATGAGTCCCATAAGATGTTCTCTTACGCTGCCTCCTCCTTCATACTTTGTATTGGCCAGCCTAGACATGAGATGCTTCGTTTCAGCCTTACCAGATTCCTTAAATTTCATTTCAATGTGCTCCATAAACTCCTTGGCACTGTCTGTTTCTGGAACTCCACCAAAAGAGCTTTGGTCATAGTCTTCTTCATAACCAACAGACAAACCTTATTAGCCATCCTCCAAGCTTCATGGACCCTTTTAACTTCAGCAGGGGAATTTGCAACTTGTCTGGTCGACTCATCTTGAGTAATAACATAATCGATATCACTTATACCTAGCGCAATATCAAGATCGAACTTCCATCGTTTGAAATTCGATCCGGTGAGAGTTTCAATTTGCGAGAAATTGATTGAGGGAGTGTTCATAACTATAAGGATTTGCAAACGAAAGCATATTACATATTACTTTCCTAGAAACCAGTTCTCAATTTGTTAAGAGAAAATAGTTTAACTTCATTCACAAAACTAACAAATAATACATGCAAGCGTCCTTAATTAAGTATCACACCTTTGTGGCAAGAGATTACTTATAGCTTACACAAATTACACAAATTACATGTTATCTTGTGCCATCACAAATAAATTACTGGATAGATTCTATTTGTTGAAGAAACTTACCAAGCAATTCATGTATAATGCAATTTCCGGTTATTTCTTTAGGGTTTGAGTTTTTAGGTTTGGTTTTGTTAAAAGTTTGTTGATTCTCAGAACAAAAGAAAACATCTATCTAGCTCAGAAAAATAACCAAACAAAACACAGTTCAAGAGAAAAACCCTAAAATTTGCAGTGAACAATAAAACTGCCGTGAACAGTGTTTTAGAGGTTTTTGGTGTCCGTTTTTTACGCAAAATACCTCTCTAAATAGGGAATGACCTAACTTACAGAACTCACACCTTCGCCGTGACATATAGGCATTTTTAGGCTTTTAAGGTGATCTGCAAGGTCAAAAACGCGTTTAAAGTTCTGAAAATATGAAAACCGAATCAAAACATGTTTTTTCCAGATTCTTTAAAACTTTTGATATTTCAGAAAACATATTTAATCAATCTCCAAAAAATTAAACATAACCAAAATTCATACAGCATAACCAGATATGTAAACAGATATGCAAACAGATTAGGCATGCTTGAACAACGATTACAGATATGTGTGAACAACCAAAAGCTCTGATACCAACTGTTAGATTTCTTTAGGATACAATCTAGACCTTTCACACAAATATGTAATACGTATATAGACATGAGAACATACCTGGAGCCATCTTCCTTGAGTACACAATCCTATCCGTTGCGCAGCAATCCTAGCAATTTAACAGTGACGCCTCAAGAACTTCTGCTCCCTCTCAGAATCTGTTTCAGCTCTCTCTTTATGATGAGAATAGGTTTTTTAGAGAACGTGTCTAATGAGAGCAGGGCCTTAAGCTTATATAGGGATAGGTCAAGTCGTCTCTACTCATCACCGAGGGCCGACTTGACTAATCTTCCAAGCCCACTTAATCGGTTCACGCAAAAAGGAAACAAAATAGGACTCCTTAATAGGCCTTAAAACCTTTCCTTATTTCACAAGGTTTTGGGCCTCAAGGTGCAACTTAATTTAAACCCTTATCAAACCTGATGTGACTTAGTATCTAGTGCACCGATCTAAATAGGAAAACATAACATGAATGTGCCCTATTTTGATTTTGATGAATTATATTGATGGTTGGCTATCACACACTACACATGTAACATGTTATGCATTTGAGTTGTGCTATCATTTGAGATAAGTTTTAGAGCTATGCATATTATTGTAAATTTCTTCTTTAGTCATGTACATTAGTGATTCTCTATGGGTGTTGTTAAAAAAGAATAGTGTTAGTTTAGTTTTCTTCTATTTTTCTTTTCTTTTCTTTGTTTTGATTGAGGACAAGCAAAGGTTTAAGTTTGGGGACATAAATTCGACATTTATCCATGATATTTCTCCATGTTTACACCTTTGTTTTTCTCTTTTATATAGATTTTACATTCTTTTATTACTTTTTTAGGTAATCACAAGCAAATGTTGGAAAATTAGCTAAAAAGAGAAAATTGAGTTTGAAAGGCCTGTGCAGATCAGTGAAGTTCACGGATTATACTGTACTGACTCAGGACATAGGTAAATTTAGATGACCGAGTCTTGTGCCTGTGAGATAGTAATAAAAGAACTAGTTATAAGTTCTTGAAATTAATCATCATGAATAACTAGAATAGATACCATGTTCTAGGAGTTGTTTTTTGTCGATTTCCATTGTGTTATGCGTTATTAAAGTGCAACTTAATAGATACCATGCTAAACATTTTAAGAATGAAAAGAGTTAGCATAGATACCCATGCCTAACTTGTTGCTTAGGGAAATCAATAATTTAAAGAGTAGATATCATGTCTTTAGATTGACAAACATGAGCATCTGAAATATGTTTTGTAACATTCTACAGCATGTCGGAGCAATGTGGATGGATTATATTCAGAATCATTAGTCTTATAATTTATTTAGTCTAGAATGTTTTGATTTAATATGTATTATTTAAAACTTAAAGACCAATTGAGCTTGTCGATCATACATGCATGGTATTAAAATATGGATGTTAAAATAGTATGTTTAATATAATTTTGATAATGTTTATCAAAATATCTTAATTATAAAAAATGAAGAAAAAAAATTGTTTTCAAGAATTCAACCAAACAAGTTTTCAAATTTTAAAGATTCAAAAACAGTTTTCAAATTGCATATCAAACAACTTTTGGAATCTTAAAAAATGGATTTGAGAACTCCTTGTTTTTAAGAAAAATAGCAATTTTTGAGTTACCTACTTGGATAAGATACTAAACAAGTCCTAAACTTCTTCACCGTTTTAAAGAGAAGAGAATGGCCCTTGCTAACTCCGTGCCCCAAGCCAAAAGATTGTCTGCAATTTCCATTTCCCATATACTATTATTTTTATTTACTTTATGAATTATTTCCATATACATTTTCTCCCTCATTTGCATCTATAATCTTTTTCTTCACTCTTGCGTCACTTTTTCGTTATCTATCTTTAATTAAAATATAAACAAAAAAACAAATGAAAGCCGACCTAACCAATTAAGAATGTTATAATCTTAATTTAATTTATGCTTAGCAAGATGTGTACTATCATCATCATATTTTAATTTTAAATTTTTTTTTTTGTCTGAACCATGAGGTGGTCCTGGATGGGCCCCAACTATGGGTGGCACCTTTAAGCCTTAACCACAACCCAGACTAATCCTCACTCACACCGGGTCAGCCCGTAAGGGGTAAAGTGTTGGCCAAAGTGGTGACTCCGTACGAGAGCAGGGATCGAACCCCTGACCTCTCTTAAGGAATGAGAGTGCCGAACCACTCACACCAACCACCTTGGTTCATCATATTTTAATTTTCAATAAAACCATTTGTATTATCTTAACTTCTTAAGCGATGTGTTAAGCAAACCTTCTTAAACATCTGAGGTCCAGTCCTATATGTATTTTGTCAAGCATCAGATGAGCACATCATTTCGTTGTCATTTACTAAAGAAAGCCACATTTAAACATGTACGAAATGTGAATATCTGATACGGTTTTTGTCCTTGTGTGAAAAAAACAGGAGCTGTTTGACTTCTTAATCTTGTTTTGTTCCCACCTTATTATCCCATAATCATCCAAGACTTGTCCTAGTATTAGTATATATGTCCAGAATTTTTAATGCGGGCTAACTATTTTAACGTACGTGACATATAAGCCATGGAAAATATATATAGCAAGCCTTGTTGAACAAGTTCCTACCCTTATCATCAATATCTAGTGCTTACGCTGTACATTTCAGGATCTTCAAAATGTACGGCTCACAAGAAAAGCAAAGAATTTGAGATTTCTTTATAAGAGACCAGGTGACATTAAAAGTTGTAGGCTGCTTCTATTAAATTAGTTTGCACTTAAATTGGTTCATCGCTTTTTTTAAACACAATCCCAAATCACATCTTAATTTTTTGACTTAGATGGGCACACACACAATTTTCTCAATGCCTCTGAATTTTAAGTCAAATTTTAGGGCAGCGCAGAAATATTCATACTTAAAGATCTGTCACATACAATGGATATGCAGAGAATAAACGCATTATTCTTGGCATAAATTATGCTAACCAACTTTTAATAAAAAAAAAAATCATCAAATTGATGATTGTTTGATTAGCACTGAGATTATTGAATTAAGGTCTGCTATATAGATTAAGATAAGTAATCACTGCCAACTAAAAAGCATGTGCTGCACACTAATCATTCAATGGTCGGAATTTAATTAGAGGATAAGATAAAAGAGGACTTGGGGGCACAAATAGTTGTTGCTGTGTATACTTTGTTAGTAAAGTCAAAGACAAAACATAGACATCCCTAAATGGCTTGTCTACCACCTTGTTACTTTTCCTTGTTTTCATATTCCTTGTTTTAGGGATGGAAACTCTCCATGTTTCCCTCCATGTCTTGTGCATTGTTTGTAACTAATAATCACCTTGTATACTTGTATATCTAACCCTTCACTAAGTAAGAAACTCAATTGGCAGATTTGAATTCTCTGCAAAACCTATCTTGTTCTTCTTATTATACATTCTCAACTCTCTCAATTACACTATATTTGGCATGGTATCAGAGCAATCGATTTTGGTTGCCTCTGCATAACCTTGTTCTTACCTAAATCTCTATCTATCCTTGCCCATAATTTGCTGTTATATTGTTCCTATCTCATACTTTGCCTTGCCTCAAAATTGATCTTGATCACAAGCCTTTTTTGTGCTCTTGTTTGCTGAAGTTTTAAGCTATTTCTTCCTCTACATCCTTTTATATACTTACCTCATGGGTGACACCAACGACTCCATCAACGACTCCACGGACGACTCCTCTAAAATCGACTCCACCAAGATCGACTCCACAACACCACCACCACCCCGGTCCTCTCATGACTACTCTCCAATTACTCCTGATAAGTTGGATGGGTCCAACTATCCTGCATGGTCTCGTAGTGTTCGCTTGGCCATCACTGCTCGTCGTATGGCTGGTTTCATTAATGGTAAAAAGATTGCCCCTGCCATTGATGATCCTAGCTATGAAGCTTGGGATGAAGACAACTGTTTGGTGCAGTCATGGCTCCTCAATTCCATGACCAAAAATGTACGTGCCTTATTTGACCATTGCTCAACGGCTTATGCGGTGTGGGATGCATCTCGGAAGACTTACACTGTTACTCAGAATAGCTCCAAGTTGTACCAACTCCGTCGCCAGTCCGTCACCACCTCTCAAAATGGTGAGCCTGTGAATGTCTTCTATGAAAAGTTACACATCATATGGCAGGAAATTGACAGCCTCCGTCCCTGCAAACATACCAATCCCGATGATGTGGCTCTTCACCAACAAGCACTTGAGGTGGAACGTGTGTACGATTTTTTGGGAGGACTCGATCCCAACTTTGATTCTGTTCGTAGTCGGATTCTTGCCATGAATCCGCTTCCAGCAGTCATTGAAGCTTATGCACTTGTGGTAGAAGAAGATAACCGACAATCCTCCATGCTTGGCGGGGGAAGTGCAATGGCCGTCAAGCCCTATCGACCACCACACCGTACGTCCTCCGGATTTCCCCCCCGGGGTCCCAAAACTGACGATGCAAAGGGAACTCAGAAGTGCACTCATTGTGGTGGTAATCATCTTGTTGAGAAGTGCTTTAAGCTTCATGGTTATCCTGAGTGGTGGGATGCTCTCAAGTCCCGCAACAAAACACCCAAGGCAGCATGTGTTATAACTACCGATGCCTCTCCATCTTCCACCCTACTCTCCGACTCCGAATCAGGTACACGACCCACTACATGGATAATTGACACAGGTGCCACTGATCATATGACTTTTGACTCTACTATGTTTTCCACAATATCTTCTAAGTCTCGTCATCCTTACATCACTAGTGCCAATGGAGTCCCCTCTAATGTTGCTGGTGAAGGAACTATATCACTTTCCCCTTCCTTATCTTTATCTCATACACTACTTGTTCCCTCCATCAATTGCAATTTGCTGTCTGTTGGAAAATTACTTGACTCACATAACTGTTATGCCACATTCTTTCCTTCCCATTGTCTTTTTCAGGACCTCACGACTCACGCGACGATTGGGCATGGTAAACGAAGAGGGGGGGTTGTATTCCTTGATGGTCTCTTCACCACCAAGGGCAGCTCATACTCAAGGTTCCAGCTCACGAGCTCGCAATCAACATCAGATTTGGCTTTGGCATCGTCGTCTAGGACATCCATCCTTTGGCTATCTTCAACGTTTGTTTCCGTCTTTGTTTCGTGGCCTAGATCATTCTCAGTTTCAGTGTGAAACCTGTGTATTGGCCAAAAGCCATCGAACTGTTTTTCCCTTAAGTGATAATAAAACGGAATTCCCTTTTGATTTGGTTCACTCTGATGTTTGGGGTCCTGCTAAAGTTTCTTCCAATGGCAAAAGATGGTTTATTACATTTATTGATGATTGTACTCGCATGACTTGGGTATATTTATTAGCTCATAAAAGTGACGTTTCCGCTGCAATCCGTGAATTTCATGCTATGATTACCACACAGTTCCAAGCTTCCATCAAAGTATTCCGGTCTGATAATGGTGGGGAATATGTGAACAATGTCTTGGCACATTTCTTTCGAGACCAAGGCATCATTCATCAAACCTCCACATCTTTCACTCCGCAACAAAATGGTGTCGCAGAGCAAAAGAATTGACAATTACTTGAGGTTACTCGTGCTTACATGCTGGATAAATCGGTCCCTCACTACTTATGGGGACATGCCCTTCTTTCTGCAGTATATGTAATTAATCGAGTGCCGAGTAGTGTTTTGAAGTTTGAAACTCCACTGAACACCTTGGCTCGTCATGTCTCTCTTCCTACAGTCCTCAAGCTGCCTCCTCGCATATTTGGTTGTGTTGTATATGCTCATGTTCCATCTCATCAAAGAAGTAAGCTGGACCCTTGTGCCATTCGATGTGTGTTCGTTGGGTATGGATCAACTCAAAAGGGATACAAGTGTTACCATCCTCCTACTCGTAAGCTCTTTGTCACTATGGATGCCACATTTCATGAAGATTTATCCTACTTTAAAGCTGCTATGCCCCCTTCTCTTCAGGGGGAGAGAAGGAATGAAGAGAAGGAAGAAAAGGAAGAAAATATCCAAGTCTGTGACAAAACGACCGGTCGCAACCCAGAAGCGACCGGTCGCTTTCCTGAAACGACCGGTCGCACTGACCACAGCGACCGGTCGCATTGCTCTAGGGATGATGAAGATCGACTCTGTGACAAAACGACCGGTCGTAATATAGAAGCGACTGGTCGTCCAGACTCCAGGGAGGAAAATCGACTTTGTGACAAAACGACCGGTCGCACAGAACCCAGCGACCGGTCGCCAAGCACCAGTGAACTTCAAAATTTGGGCAGCGATGAAGGTATTGGAAAATTGTCGTTCTTATTTGGTGAAGATCCCGGAGGAGACAATTCAAATGGTTGCTGCGATCAACAACAAAATACAACCCCTTCTTCTCAACCATCGGACCAGTCGTCTCGTGATGAGGAAACACTTGAGGTAATTCCCGAAGCACCTAATGCTATACCATACACTCTCCCACCTAGGACCACTAGAGGAAAACCCAAGCCTCAATATTGTCCTGACCTTACTGCCAAATCTAAATATCCCATTAATAACCATGTTTCAACTCATAGATTGTCAAAGTCATATGCATCATTTGTCAATCAATTATCTACTGTATGTGTTCCAAATAAGTGGCAGGATGCTATAACAGATTCCAGATGGGCTGAAGCAATGGCGATTGAAATGGAAGCTCTGGAAAAGAATTCTACATGGGAAATAGTCCAGTTGCCACAAGGGAAGAAACCCGTTGGATGTCGGTGGATATACACCATTAAATACAAAGCTGATGGATCCATAGATCGATCCAAAGCTCGATTAGTGGCCAAAGGGTATACACAAACATATGGAATTGACTACCAAGAGACATTTGCACCTGTTGCCAAGATCAATACCGTACGTGTTCTCATGTCATTGGCTGCAAACCTTGATTGGCCACTATTGCAGTATGATGTAATGAATGCATTTCTTCACGGGGAATTGCAAGAAGAAGTGTATATGGAACCACCACCAGGGATCTCCATGGCACTTGGTCCCAACACCGTGTGCAAGCTGAGAAAATCATTATATGGGCTAAAGCAGTCACCACGAGCCTGGTTTGGAAAATTCACCGATTCCATGAAGCGTTTTGGGTACACTTAGAGCAACTCGGATCACATTTTATTCTTAAAGCGTCGTGGTGACAAACTTACGGCCCTTATCATCTATGTTGATGATATGGTGGTTACCGGTAATGACAATGAAGAAATGAAGAATTTGCAGAAGCTCCTTGCTAGTAAATTTGAGATGTAGGAATTAGGTGAGTTACAATATTTTCTTGGCATAGAAGTTGCTAGATCAACACATGGCATATTTCTATTCCAACGAAAATATGTGTTAGACTTGTTAACAGATACTGGAATGCTTGATTGTAAGCCAGCTGACACACCTATTGAGCAGAACCACAAGTTAGGGATGTATCCAGACCAAGTACCCACTGACAAAGAAAGGTATCAAAGATTGGTTGGGCGATTGATTTATCTATCACACACACGCCCCGACATAGCTTATGCTGTGAGTATGGTGAGTCAGTTTATGCATCAACCAAGTGAGGCACACATGAATGCAGTAACTCGGATCATGAGGTACTTGAAGGCTGCCCCTGCCAAGGGGTTGATATTCTCCAAACATACACATATGAACCCAGAAGGATACACAGATGCGGATTGGGCAGGATCCATCACAGATAGACGTTCTACTTCTGGATACTTTACATTTGTGGGGGGCAACTTAGTCACTTGGAGAAGTAAGAAGCAAAAAGTTGTGGCTAGATCAAGTGCTGAAGCAGAATTTAGGGGAATGGCTCAAGGAGTTTGTGAATTGCTCTGGTTACGGAAATTACTGAAGGATCTGGGAATTAAACCATTGAAAGCTACAAACTTGTACTGCGACAATAAATCAGCTATCGAGATAGCACATAACCCAGTACAACACGACCGTACCAAACATGTGGAAGTCGACCGACACTTCATCAAAGAGAAACTAGAAAGGGGTATAATCAAGTTTCCATTTGTAAACTCGGAAAACCAACTTGCTGACATCTTGACGAAGGCCGTATCAAGTAAAGTTTTCCATGACTCACTGGACAAGTTGGGCATGCGTGATATCTTTGCACCAACTTGAGGGGGAGTGTTAGTAAAGTCAAAGACAAAACATAGACATCCCTAAATGGCTTGTCTACCACCTTGTTACTTTTCCTTGTTTTCATATTCCTTGTTTTAGGGATGGAAACTCTCCATGTTTCCCTCCATGTCTTGTGCATTGTTTGTAACTAATAATCACCTTGTATACTTGTATATCTAACCCTTCACTAAGTAAGAAACTCAATTGGCAGATTTGAATTCTCTGCAAAACCTATCTTGTTCTTCTTATTATACATTCTCAACTCTCTCAATTACACTATATTTGGCATACTTGCACGCCAAATGGGAGAAGAAAAAATTTGTGGAAATGACAAACAATAGTAGATTTCACAACCTAATATTATAAGAGCTCGGCGCACCATTTATGGGATTCGAAGTTTCTTTCTTTTCTTTTTTTTTTCTTTTCAAAAAGGTTATGTGATCATAGGAACTGTCACGTAATAAATAACTGTGACTTTTGATATCGTAATAGAATGTGAATATTTAACATAAAATCAATTGACAATGGGTATAGAGACTTAACTTAAGATCGTTTAAGCTCTTGTGGATGTTTTATTCCAACCCAAGAAGGGCAATGGGGCAGCTCATTCGTTGGCTCAACATGGGTTATATGTACGGCAAGATTGTAGATGGGATAGGTATGGACCTTTTTGGTTGTTTTCTATTTTGATTGAAGATAGGGATGATGCGTAGGCAGGGATTTTTTTATGAGTTGTATTCTTTTTTAATATCGAATTTTCATCTTTATGGGGTTTTTTCTGCCAAGGTTTTAACGAAACCACAATTTTCCTACTTGAATCTAGTTTTCATGTTTTTTTCAGTTCCTACATTTGTAAAGTTTGCAATTTGCTAGTTCAATGAAGTTATTTTTTCTTGATCCAAAAAAAAGCTCCTTATGCTAGTTTCTATCTCCATTGTGGGATACTAATAATGTAAAACAAGAGGACCGATGTTTCATATATGTTTTATTATGTAATTAGTATACGTATATCTCTTATCGAATTTACGAAGTTCAGAAGAACTTTAGATGAGATCTTGAGGAGCTAAAGCATCATGTTAAGAAGAACTTTAGTAACGTATCCTTTGGTGTCACCATCCAATTATTTCTCTAATATTTCATGGACCTAGGATAAAAATAATAAATAAAAATTGGGTGTGACCACCACAACGCCATCATACGTGGATGATAGGGTTGATATTTCAAAAACGTGTGATAAAAAGACAAAAAATCATTAAGCTGTAAGTTTTATTATTGTGTAAAAAGACAAAAAATGTCATCCAACTTAATAATTAACCCTAGTATATCTATACACACACCCCACACCCCACACACCCCACCACTCTTCATATTAAGTTTTAGAAAAATACAAACTCCTCTACATCCTATTGCCAGATTACTCTTCTCTTTTAAAGACGTTGAAAATTGATGAGCCTATCTCTTTAAATATGCGTGGGAGTTTATGGAAAGGCTGTTGATTATCAACTCAACAATACCCAAGTGTTGGAATTCCAATTACAGTTCTTGGAGAGAGATAAAGTTGTTATCTTTCTCTAGAAAGTATTAAATTTCGGGTTTGGGGTTCTATTTGTTTGTGTTTTTTTTGCAGGGAACAAAGAAAATTGTGAGGTTTAAATAGAAAATCTCTTTTATTTATTATTTTTTCAGTTTGGGGTGTATTTAAGGGTAGTTTGGGAAGATGGTGGGATTTTCTTAGAAATTGTGAAAATTTAAATTAAAAGATGGGGTGAACTTAGACATGGGGTGAACTAAGAGAAATGTAGGGTTTAAATAGAAAATCTCTGTTAATAATTCACGTCTTATAATATAAATGGATAACAAAGTTATAATATAATAATAATGAATAGATACACATGTTATAACATGATAGAATTATTAACATCACGTTGCAGTACCACCGTGAGACCAAAAATTTCATTCATACATGGATCTTAGAGAACGAGTAATGGTAATATGAAGATCACAATGAAAACTTTCTGAGTTCTTACCAGCCGTATATGCTTACACTCTCTGACATGCTCCGATCAAACTACATGTGCCTTTTCAGGAAAATAAATATAAATATAAAAGAAAAGAAAACTCCTCTCTCAACCACTAAAGTATCTTTTCACATTATCATAACAAAATGTTTTAGTGCATGATTTGAGAGAGTTAAGAAAAAACGTATCTAATAATTAAATTGTTGAAATGAATGGCAGTACATGGTTTCGATAATATGCCCTCGAATATTTGTCATAACACAACAACCATATTCCCAAGAGCAGTGGTTAGACCATCACAATCAAATGTTTTCTACTTTTTCTAGTTCAACTTGGAGTAGTTGCAGAGTAAAATGAACTGTCGAAAATTATACAATCCAAACATGAAAAAATTTATTTGTTCATGAATACAAACAAGGGAATTAATTATGTGTACCAATTTAGAAAATTTAACTATTATTCACATTCCAAATTTATTTTTATTATGCAAACGCAAGGTTAGAGCATCTCCGATAGTAGTAGCAAATTAAACTCTTCAAATTAAAGTTTGTTGATCTATATGGCAATTTAAGAAGGTTTATTTGCCACTTCAAAATTTTATGTCCCATCAGACTCTTCAATTCCGATTAGTTAAAGAATTGTAAGAATCTAAGGAAGAAAACAATCGATAAATATTGCCATTACATGCATACCCCCTTGCGTAGCCATTTGACAATTTTATAAAAGACTAATTAAACTAAAGAAACGAGTAATAAAAACATAGAGAAATTGCTTGTTGGATTTGGTCCAAGGATCAACACCGAGAAAATAATAAGTAAGCGATAAGAATAGGGCAAATCACAATAAGCCAAAGTGGGCTACATTTGCGGGTGGCCGGAAGGTAAGGGTTGACTTAATCCAAGTGGGAGACATGGCCACGCAACCCCGAAGCATACGGCCTTGTACTTTCCTCACTAACGTCATTCACACGTGGTAGGTACTCTCTCTCTCCTCTCTCTCTCCCTTCCGTACGTCCTTTACACTCTCTCTTCTCTTCAAATATTCTTACCCTTATTTTCTTTCCTTCCAACCAAGCACGTTACAAACACAGCGCAAAACACAAATAAGCCCCCCTCTAGAAAGTTTCTATCTTTAATTTTCTGTTTGTTGCTCGAGAAGGAATTTGATCTAGAATCTTTCTCGGGTTTGTGAAGATGATGTACGAACAGCAACAGCACCAGCAGCAAATAAGAATGGATACCAAGAAGAGAGCTGCTCATGAGAGGAAAAAGTCAATGGATGAAGAGAGGCTTGAGATTGTGGATTTGAGTGGGATGTCTCTTGATGCCCTGCCTAATCCTTCCCTCAATTTGGGAACTATTTGCAAGCTTGATCTTTCCAATAACAATCTTCAGGTACTAATTCTAGCTTAATTGAATTTATTTAGTCTCGCAATCATCTCATCTCGTAAGCAGCACCACCAGTACATGAGATCGGATGTAGCGTTGCTTAGGTGAAGGTTCATATTTCTGTATGTTGGGGGATTAGAGAGGCCTCTGCAATTTAGGTTTTGAATGAATGTTTATATATTAACGTATATTATTTTAGATATATGCATATATTTCTTCTAATATTCTCTTTTGGTGTCAATTTTACAGAACATACCAGAATCCTTGACAGCAAGGTTACTAAACGTGCTAGTGCTGGACGTGCATTCAAATCAGCTGAAATCTCTCCCAAACTCAATTGGTTGTTTGTCCAAGCTTAAGGTCCTCAATGTTTCTGGAAACCTTCTTGCATTTCTCCCAAAAACTATTGAAAATTGCAGGTTCGTTGTCCCTTCTGTTCCTCTTTCTCTTTCCAATTCGATGAGAATAACTATTTCATTAATTAATTCTTGATATAAATATACAAGGTCAATCCTTAATTTATTTATTAGTATTTTTACATAGTGATTTTCTGGAAATTTAATCATTATAAATAAATAAATTTTGAAAGGTAAATAAGAGATTTCACTTAATTAATGAATATCCTAGTTAGTATTGTCCATGTGTTCCAAGAAAAATCTTAATTAAATGACTGGTTATAAAATGTTTGGCTTAAAATGAAGTAGCAAGGGGCTTCTAGCTTTTCTCTTAGTGGCCCTCTATAACTTTTCTCTTTAAGCAAAAAAAGTAGCATTTACTCGTGCACCCGAGGTTCTAGGTTTGATTCCCCCTCCCCTCATCCCACCAAATATTGATTGTATCAAAAGATCATAAAAAAACTAAGAAACTTCTGGGTTGAGTCTGGGGATCCTCTTTATACAACATGATGAAACGGATGCAATTAATTTCTTTACATATATGACAAAATCGTACATTAATATCATATTCTGTTATGAAACCGTCTTCTGATGTCACCATTTTCTTATATTATATTCCACACCATTGCATCACATGAATTCACAATTACACCAAAAACGAGTCCTTATCGTGATCAGATTTGAACATTGAATAGAAATATTTTAAAAACCCTAGTTATTAATTCAAGCTAGATCCTTTCTAATTTGTTTCCTTTTTCTAACAGGAGAAAGACATTGCTTTCTAGTTGTTGTAATATTTTTGTTGTCCAATATTCTGATCATTTCTCAATAAAATACTACTATTTTTAGAAGTCCATCTTGATGCTGTGATTACTGCTTTTGACTTGTAGGAGCCAAATGAATGGTGAAGAGAAGTTACAACAAATAAGTCAAAAGTAGAATTCAATTTCAAATTGAAAACTCATGAAATAACAGTTACACGCATGCAAAGACAAGTAGGGCAACTATAGACCGTACAACCAGTAAACTAAACAATACAAAATGGTTACGGCACTTTAAAATAAGGTCAACCAATACATAATGGTTCCCCACTAGCGGGTCTTATACCAAAGAAAATAATAATAATGAATTATTTTCAATAAAAATGTGTGTAGTTTACGATATGATTAGTAAATATGATACACATAGTTTTATTCTTTTTGAATTTGAAACCGAAACTCATACGAGTGTATTAAATTATACATTAGTTTGAACTTAATCTTGGTTTTACAATTACTCAGGTCATTGGAAGATCTGAATGCCAACTTCAACAAGCTGAGCCAGCTCCCAGACACCATTGGTTTTGAGCTCCACAACCTCAAGAAGCTATCAGTGAACTCCAACAAGCTTGTCTTCCTACCACGCTCCCTCACCCACTTGTCCTCTTTGCGCGTACTAGACGCTCGTCTCAACTGCCTCAGGTCCCTCCCTGAAGATCTTGAGAACCTTATCAACCTTGAAATTCTCAATGTGAGCCAAAACTTCCAGTACCTCGAAACCCTACCATACTCCATTGGCCTCCTCATGTCTCTTGTCGAATTGGACGTCAGCTACAACAAGATCACTGCTCTACCAGACTCCATCGGATGCCTCAAGAAGCTTCAGAAGCTTACTGTACAAGGCAACCCTATGTCTTCGCCTCCTCCTGAGGTGTTTGAGCAAGGATTGCATTCAGTGAAGGAGTACCTTAGTGAGAAAATGAATGGGGGACACAAGAGCCCACCCAAGAAGAAGTCTTGGATGGGCAAGTTGGTCAAGTACGGCACGTTCAATGGGGCTCGAAGCGTGTCCCGGGAGGAGAAAGAAGGGTTCATCATGCCCGAGTATCGCTCCATCGACGGCCTTGCTTCCCCGAGGTACATGGGGATGTTCTCACCACGTCGCCTCTTCTCTCCCCGTAATTACTTCACTCGGTGAAGGGTACAATCGTCTTTCGGAAAAAAATAATGAAAATTAAGAATCCTACTTATGTTCATGAATCATGAGTTTGAATACTCATGAGGATGGGGTTAATTTCGAGTGTGTGTGAGTGTGTGTTTTTGTTTTTGTTTTGGGTGATGGTATTGGTAATTAATGGTATTATAAACCATGTAGGTAAGTGAGGGTTGATAGTAGGATCGAGGGTTGTCTTGCGCATAAGTTCTTCGAGCAGATCATGTAGCTTGCATTAGAAATAGTATTATAGGTCTCCTCTATATCAGATAGATACATGGGGTCTGTGGGGTCATTTAAAATATTAGTATTTCATGCATGTCTGGTCTGTAAATAAATTTCATGGGCTTCATGTACAGTTTTGGATCTTTTTATAAATAAATCTTTTGTAGAAACCGGAATTATTATATCCTTTTTTTCTTATCCTTTTTGCTTCATAATCATATGCTTAGGCGGAGAACCAAGACTTTGTTCTACCCAAAGTAACGAGCCAGATGTGAGTGTATGATTTTCATTCCCTTTGTGACTATATAGTTAGGTTATACTCATACTTTTTTTTTCATTCCATATGTTTCTGATACTTTTTTTTCTAAACACTAATATTTTTGGTGAGACTGTAATCGTAGAACCTTGTGGAGTAGTCGCCGTAGCCATGTAAGTTGCGAATTCTTCACCAATACGATTAGTTACCGTCATCATTATATAAAGAGATGAATGATGGATAGTTAAAATCTGAAAATGGACTCGAGCAATTAAAGATGGTTGATGTTGATGTAGTGATATTCCTGATTTGATATTGTTTGTAATTCAAAGTGCATAATAAATTCAATGGCGGAATTAACCAGGAAATTTTCTAGGGTGGGCTGATATCTCTGGTTCTGTCGTGCTTTTAGTCTAGGGATTTTATTTTTTTGGTCTGTTTGGCTTGTTGGCTATTGTGTTGTTTTGTGTTTTTTGCTGGGTTGGTTGGGCTTAGTGGACCACTCTTTATTATCTTTATGCTTAAAATATAAAGGAAATAATGGTAGTGGGAAATAATTGTGGTTAGAAAACGAAAAAAATTATATAGCACATGAACCCTATTAGTGAAACCTACGGTTTCAAGTTTCAAGTCACTGAAACTTGATGCTATAGATCTTCAACGATTAGCCTGTAATCAAAGAAAAATACAATATTATATATATAAAGAAAAACTAGTAACCCTTTTTGGCTAAGAGAAAAAAAATACTAGTAATTAAACAAAATCAAAAGTCGTGTTTCTTAAATTAATATTACTAGGAATAAGAAAATTGGGTGCATATCTCAAGGCAATGAGTCTATAGACGGAGTGAGTGAGTGGCAATTCACATGAAAAAAGGGTTTTTTAACCTCAGATCCACTACTTCCTCATCTTCGTCCTTATGAAAGCAACACCTCCACAATATACTCACATCTTAACTAGTTTATTGGTTTTGTTGCTTTTTTGTTCATTATATGCATGCGATCACCCAATTTGAGAGTTCAAATCTGTGATTTTTTAAGGCCAAAAATCAAGTGGACTTCGGCTTGTTGAAAGTGATTGTTCATATTTCGCTCAACAAGAGGGCTGACCAAAACACAATTAGTCAATGTTTAAACTCAAGAAGTAAACATCCATATATCTCGTCCAAAACCTCCTAAACGAGGATTTGAAAGTCCTATTGTCAAATGTAAGTTGATTGTATTGTCCTTAAAAAGGCTTTTATACTCGAGGCTAAAATGGTCATTTTGAATTCCACTATACGATTTTTTTTTATATAAAAATTTTAGATAAAAAGGGAAGGATGGGGGGAAGATTTGAACACAGGACCTTGAGTGCATAGGTAACTATTTTTTACCACTTGAACTACAAGCACTTTGCCACTAGAAGGGAGTTTACTAACCGAATTTGAGGGGTCTAAATAATAACACCCTATATTGGTCTACATTGATTAAGGGTTTGTTTGGGATGTGAAATTAGTTTTGTCGCCAACCAACTAGCCTTTGTTCTAGCGGTATTTGTCTTCATTTGATTAGAGGAGGCCTCAATAGATTTGACTACTTGGATAGCTAGACAATTTGTGATGAGCTTACTTAGCTTTGTTGTGGTATATCGGGCCATTGTAAGCGCATTTCAAGAGGCTTGAGTTTAAGAGCATTATTTATAGTATTGTGGTTTTTTTAATTGGGGGGATGTCAACTGTAGTATTTGTAATCATTTCTATCTTACTCTTGTAATTAAACATTCGTTTACTTGCAAAATGGCTACTGGTTTCGTGCACCTTCAGTCGATTTGAACAAACCTAGCAAGCTTTCCTCTCAACAAAGTCTAAATTTTGCAGAAGGGCATTTAAATGACTCAGACATCGATTTGAACCAAACCCGAACAGACTCAAGACCTACTACTTATACCAGAAAACTAATCTTACAAAAATACATCCAATAATAACACAATTACTTCTAAACTCCAATCATACAGCAACGCAGAAGACCAAAAATCTTGAGGACAGTCTATCTACAAGGCAAAATCCATAAACTAAGAAAGTAAACAGAAGATTCAGCAGCCTCTGTGAGTTTTATCATAAAATCTTAGATTTTTTAAGGATGCCAAGGCCATAGATATGTGATGCACAGATCGGACTGAAAGCCAAACAATGCCAAAGCAAGTATGGAATCCATTTCCGAGGAAAAAATCAACGATTCTGTTTTCAAAATCTCCACATGCCAATTTCTTGTTGATTTTCCGTCTGCTGTATGGAAGTAGGGAGGGTAGACTGGAGGATAGGTCATACGGGTTACGATGCTTGTGCTTAAGATCCTAGCGATCAGCTTGATCTAGTGACAGAAGGGAGAGATGTGCATCTCTCTCATCTGAAACAGAGAATTCCTGTGTATGCATAGGTGATGCCCCAAAAACAAATGAGTTTTTCTATGCATTCCATTTTGTTTTTCATCCAAGCAAGTAATCATAATGTAGGGCCTGTACTTTTCCTTGTTTCCAATAATTTTTACTAGTTTTTCATAAAATAGAAACAATTCCTGAATGTGACCTGTGATGGATAGTAAGGTAACAGCCTAGACCACAGAGGAGATAAGTTTTGATGACAATGAGAATCAATTGTAATAGTTACAGAGCATTCCCTAACTATTAAATAAGCAGCAGCGGCAGCTTGCTCAAACACTAGAACACCGCCACTAGAAAACATGGATATGGATACAAGGTACACATATGATATAATACTGTTCCAAAACAACAGTAAACAAAAACATCTTCAATCAAAAAATAATCCCTGTTGTAGATAGAAACTAAAAGTTGACAAGTCATCTACTCAAAGTAAGTGTTCATATATGCTTTTGTCATTCATGTACAATTAGCAAAGGATGTTATAAGCCAACCCATCCTGCATTTCCATTTACGATTATAGTCCTTCACTATTAAAAAACCTGAAATTCAAAGTTTAGCACTCCCTCACATTTGCAAAAGCCTATAGACTATGTTCCCTTACCAATCCTATGGCATATGCTTATTTCAAACTCCTACTATGTATCAAAAAACATTGATATGGATATGATACTAAACTATTAATATAGAAATTGAGGGGCACTTTAGGAGTGTTACAATCTCATATCGACATTTAGTATTATTCATGTTGGACTAAAAGAAGTATCAGTATCTCATATGAAGTCCTTCATAGAAGTACCGGTGGTATCACCGGATTCATTGGTAAGAAAAATTTCCGGTGACGATGTAAAGATTTAGAGTTTTAACCCAGCAGACATTATGCTTGCACTTACAAGCAAAATTTATCACACAGAATTCCACATTCTCCACCATAGTGCAACACATCAAATTCAAGGAATTTCATAAGAGTATAATCTAGTCTCTGTCCCTAGTGTTAAATGAATTAAGCCCTACCATTTCGTCCATGATAATACAATTACAAAACTTTATGCTGCTGAGCCAATAATATTGTCGTGAGACCTTCTGAACCCACTTAAAGCATGCTTCTTTTAGCCAACAAACAAGAAATTCAATTGAACAAAAACAGAGAGTAAAAATAAAAAACAGATCAATCATGAAATGATAGTGAGATGTATCAGATTCTAATTATACGATAAATATATAACTCCATGTCTAAATTAAACCATAATTGAGGTCCACAATTTGCAAGATCAACTGAAACTGAAATCGAAATTGAAAATTAAGGTGCTAATTAGCCAGCTAATGAAGATAAGCCGGGATCTTGATGCGAATAAATAGCATACTCATAACATAGGCCAAAACGACCGAAGATATCCCTGCAGTGGCATACGAGACTTTCACACTCTTGGCTCGGTTTCGATCCAGGGCCAAGTCCATCAGCACAATGCCGATCCCGCCCAGCACGAACATGAACCCGGACGACAGACCCTCGATTATGTACTGCCCGTTGACCCGGCCCTGGAGGAAGACGACGGGTCGGACCGCACCCGTGAGGCGGTCCTGGGTAGATCCGATGCCCGGAGGCTCGACAATGACATCGTAGACGATTCCGGAGACGACCATGAAGTAGGTGAGGAGAACGAGGGCGTAGACGGTCATGGGGGAGGGGAGGGTGAGGGATGGGAGCTTGAGTCGGAGTCGGGGCGGGCGGAGGAAGCTGTAGGGGAGGATCCGAATGAAGAGGAAAAGCGGATCAATGGAACCGGAGGATGGGTCGGACGGGGTGGTGGTTGTGGCGGTGGTTTGGGGCTGGGTTTCGGATTTTTGGGGCATTTTGGATGGGTCGGATTTCGGTTTTCGTGGGGAATTGCTGTGTGGAGTGTAGGGGAGTGAAGGGTGATGACTATCCCGACTATCTGAGGGTGAGTTGGGGAGCTAGATGGGTTTTGAGTTTTAAGGAGGGGTAGTTTTGACATTCAATAATAAATAGAGAGCAATAACCTCATCTCCCTTTCTTTTTTTTAAAAAAAAAAAAATTAGAAATTCATTCATTCATAAAATCAAAATAGCGTATATAAAACGACACGAAACAGTGGCCTCGTTAAAATCCTTTTGAAGGACAAACCTTAAGGTAGAAAAGAGTACCACATATATCATAGACTAACAAGAGAGTTTGTAACAGTCACGCAGAACCAATGCTAGAGTAAGATAAAATAAAACAACAAACTGACACATAGACCTTCGACGCAAAGACCTTTGAATACTACAACACAATCCAATTGTCAAAAGAGTCCTGCTATAAAATCAAAGTCCTTTGCACAGCTAGAAGACAGTGAGAACATCCGACAGAGAACACAATACGTTGTGAAGAAAGAAAACAGCCACTAAGCATACCATCTCCAGCCACCTCTAATATCAATTGGCGATGAAAAAAGAGAAATCTATAACGAGCAACACAAAGAAGAGACTAACCCAAACAGGCTAGGAAAGAAAATAAATAAAAAAAGCCCCCAAGCACGCCGTATAATCTCAACACTGACAAAGAAACCTCATATGAAAATATAGTCCTTGAGACAGGCTGAGTATCAAAGATCAGTTAAGGGGAGAACGTAGAAAACACCACGCAACAATAACAAAAATGGACCCTGAACCCTTAACCTGAACACGGGGATCAAGCATAAGAGAATTCGTCGGATGCCAAGCCCATGAATGCTCCAAGAACAAATTAAGGAATGCATCCAGGAGACTCCACTCGGCCAATTTCCATAGGTTTGTCAAAAAAGACACCAACATCACCCGGATTAACAGTTCCCATCACAGAGTAACCAGCCAAACCCGTAAAGATTGGTAAAAGAATGGTACCCAACAACCCTAGTTGCCAAAAACCTGACCCAACACTTTGAAAAGAAGGATCAAAGGTATAGACCCTAGGTGAAGAGCCACCCACGCCAAATCTCTGGACATCGGTTGTCTTCTCCTGAAGGTAAGGCTTCAGATCACAGATCGGACGATGGAGGGGGCGTGAGGAAAGCCACCTCCACCTTGATCGCTGACACCAATGAAGCAACTTGCACCATGATTGTTGTTAACTTGGAGACTATCAGCACAATAGCAGGAGCAGACTCGCTGAAACCACCATACCAAGGCAACCACAAGAGACACCGACGCACATAGGAGAAAGAGAACGACGAAACCATCGCCTAGGATCTGAGAGAAACAACAATGAGGCCAGCACCCTAGAGTCGAAGAGAAGAGTGACGGCAGCGACTCGACATGGAAGAAAAATGACTTAACATTGTCAAGTCCGGGAGGGTGATGATAGCAGCTGAACGTGGATGAAAACGAGCATGGTTAGGACGAGGAAGGGATGACGGCTGAACGTGAAAAATTAAACCCTAATATTTGACGCACGGCTCTCCTCGCGTATAGAGAGAGCGACCCTATCTTTTTTTCTTTTTCTTTTTTCCCCTTTTGTTGTTATTAGGATTTGGCCTCTACATCAATATTGCCCAATTTATTATATAAATTTCACATTGGTGTTAATGTAGAACGAGACATGCACGTATTCACCCTTCATTACTCGCAAAATGCCAACATGTTGCGTCTCTTTTTGCCTTTTACAATATCGTATCGTGCCCAACATGCTTTTATGGTTGTCGAACCAATACACGTGATTTCTCTTTCTTATCAGACCCGTCACGGAGTTTTCGTTTCCCAGCCTTTTTATCCCATAACTTCCTCCAGTATTTCTCTTCACTTAGCCGTGTCCTCCTTGCTACAGGCGCGTTATAGTCCATGAGCACCAAAGATTGAACCCTTTCCACCAAAAACATAAAAAATATATTAAAAAAAAGTCAGCTTTTTTACATCAAAATCACACTAACACAGGCATATATGTATATTTATACACCTACACACGAAACCATAAAGAGAAGAAGCTACAGCCTATCACAAGAACCCCAAAGATTCAATTTTTCTCACCAAAGAAAAATCATCACAAAGCCAGCTCTTTTCCCTCAAATCACACACCCACATACACAAAAATCATACAACACATGCATATACACACTAGAAAACGGCAAAACAGAGTGATAGGGAGACAGAGACTTACAAGCAGTTTTCTTTTCCCACTCTTCTTGTCCTTGCCTCTCCCGCGGATGAACTCATACTGGCTTCCTCATTCTTCTCAGAGTCATCTACTGAGTTACAATCCCATTCCTTGGACCCCTTACGTGATTTCTCTTTCTTATTGAACTCATCATGGAGTTTTCTTTTCCCATCCTTCTTCTCCTTGCCTCCCGTGGATGGACTCACAGTGGCTTCCTCATTCTCCTCAGACTCCTCAGAGTCATCCACAGAGAAAAAATCCCAGTCCTTGGACCCCTTACATGATTTCTCTTTCTTATTGAACTCATCATGGAGTTTTCTTTTCCCATCCTTCTTCTCCTTGCCTCCCGTGGATGGACTCACAGTGGCTTCCTCATTCTCCTCAGACTCCTCAGAGTCATCCACAGAGAAAAAATCCCAGTCCTTGGACCCCTTACATGATTTCTCTTTCTTATCGGACCCATAATGGAGTTTTCTTTTCCCTCCCTTCTTCTTCTCCTTGCCTCCCGTGCTTGGACTCACACTGTCTTCCTCATTATCCTCAGAGTCATCGACAGAGAAAAATCCTAGCGCCTTGTTAGAAGGTTTATATATTTGGCACACACAAGACTAGATATTGCATATGCTGTGAGTGTGGTTAGTCCGTTTATGCATTCACCCAGTGTTTCTCATAGAAATGCAGTTGATCAGATCTTAAGATACTTAAAGTTAGTTCCTGTAAAGGGATTAATGTTCTCAAAGAATGGAAATCTTGAAGTTGTTGGATATACAGATGTTGATTGGGCTGGTTCCATTACAAATAGACACTCTACATCGAGTTATTTTACATTCATTGGAGGTAACCTAGTCAGTTGGAGGAGTAAAAACAAAATGTGGTTGCTCGGTCTAGTGCAGAAGCAGTGTATCGAGGAATGGCTCAAGGAGTTTATGAATTGTTGTGGATGAGAGGACTCTTAGCAGAATTGAATTTTAGACCACAGAAGCCAATGAAGTTACATTGTGATAACAAGTCAGCTATCAATATTGCTCATAATCTAGTTTAACATGATCGAACTAAACATGTTGAGGTGGATAGATATTTCATTAAAGAAAAAAATTGAGAATAAAATCAAATGTCTACCCTTTGTAAAATTAGAAGATCAATTAGCGGATGTCTTAACAAAAGCTGTCTGTGGACGAATGTTTTATGACTCACTTACCAAGTTGGGCATTGGTGACGTGTATGCACCAAGTTGAGGAAAAGTGTTGACCTGAGTTAACCTACTAAATCAAGGAGATTTATTTCCTATGTTAATTAGGTGATTTACTTCCTTATTTTATATAGTTTACACATCCTTATATAATTATGAGATATTCTCTTAATTAATTACTATATCTATTTCCTTGTAAAGCACCCTTGTAAACTCCTATATATCTCCTTATGAAGAAGAATCAACTAACCAAAAGTATTCAAACTATATTCATATTTTAGCAAGAAGAAAATAGAGATTTACCAAAAACATATTTATGCATGTTATAAAGAATGTCTAATTGTAGTGTATCATAAAACGACTTCCCAAACTTTGATATCCCAAGGTGCTATAATGATAGGACATCTAACTTTATGTTTAGCCGAAACACTAACATTTTGTTCTTCCCAAAGTAGTGAACCAATTCTGATTTTGTAGTTATAATTTCCATTGTGATGTATAGTGACAATATAAGATAGGCTCTCATTCTTCATTCTAAATACTAAGACATCTGGTGATACGATAATTTGAGAGCTCGGTGGACTTGTCACTGTAAGTTGTAAGTTGCAAGTCCATCAACATTAGTTACGGTCCTTCTAAACTTTTCAAAAACTTGTGTCACGTTACTATCATACAACGAAATGATTGATGGATAATTAAAATCTGATGAAGATGGACTCGAGCAATTATTGACTCTTGATCCAGTGACATCAAAGAGTTGATCGTGGCTGTAATGCAAAGAACATATAGCAAATTTACATAATCTTGTAATGTTGCATCATAAATCAAACCAGGATCCAATGCTCGATTTGGATTGATATGACCTGCTCCCATGTCAAAAGGTGAAGCATATTCATAATCCTTCCCCATCATCAATATAGGATCTAATTGGATTTAGGGTATTATCCAATACATCTGCAGTTGTCATAATAGCAGATTTAATAGCGCTAATGCTCCATTCTGGATGTGCACTTTTTAAAAGCGTCGCCACACCAGTAACGTGAGGGCAAGCCATAGATGTGCCGGAAATAATGGCGTAGTTACTTTTCAAGTATCGAAATCTGATTTCGGTTTGATTCATATCTGGAACAGAAGCAACCAAAACTAATGAACCTGGTGCTATTATATGAAGCTTTAAAATGTTTAGGAAATGTGACGATGGACCTCTTGGTAGTAATAGGGAACATATGGTGCATACTTGAGTCCTTCAATAGTCTCTTCGAATTTCATACTAGCTTTCGGTTCACAATTCTGTTTTACATAGGCAACAACAAGTGGTGCATCAGATTTTCTAATCACTATATACAAGGAGATGCATAAGAAACATTAAGTGACACCCCTATATTGTCTTTGATGTACCTTATATCTAAACGCATGGGATCGCTATGAACAAGTATCGCTCCTGGTTTATATGACAAGATCAAAGTTTCCATTTGCTTTATAATACTCCCTTTATTACATAAGATGATGCCTTTAGGACCTTTACGTAACAAACTTGTATCGTTGCAGGCTGCTAGAGTATTTTTGTACACCAATGGCAAGTTTCTTAATGCTAAATCACTATGGAATAGAGACCATCCTCTTATACTTACTCCATTTCCTAACGTCAAAGTTCCCATAAACTACCGATCAATAGTACCAGAAGCTACAGTTATGACCCAAGGGTACCCATTTAACAATGTTCTAAGTTTTGGACCTTTATTTCCTGCTGCATATGAAACAAGTATGCCATTTTTTATGGCAGAAAATGAAGTTACAGCCAAAAGATCATCAAACAAGTTCTTTTCTAAACCGATCGGTGTTCAAGAAATTGACAACAAATCAACTCCATCAACAATAGCTTCATTTATGTCAGTTTGGCAAGGGCGCAACACCTTTAGCAGTAGTTCCTTCAGCATAACGAAAAAAATACGCCTTTTCTACATAGTTTCCAGCAGCTATTGAGGCAACTTGGGTTCCATGCCCAACACAATCCCTAGCCGAGTCCACAATCATTCCGTTGTAATTTTCTTTCAATCCCTTATTAAAGTACTTAGCTCCTATGATTTTTGAGTTACACAATGAGGAATTAAAGGTTTCTCCTCTACATAATCCTTTCCATTTTTTTGGATTTGTTTGATTCATACCATGGCCTAAGCTAGGACTTTCTGGCCAAATGCCAGTATCTATGATACCAATAATAATGTTTTCTCCAAAATTTGAGACACGCTATATGCCTGTTGATGGATTGAGAGAAAGAAATTCAGTGGCATAAGTGGTGTCACGCATTACGTTCTCATCAACATGGGATGAGATAAATCCAGAGGACTTCTTTAAAATATTTAATTCATCCAAAGATAAAACAAGGGAAAAGCCAGGAAAGGCATGTTCATAAGTGTATAAAAGAGATGGAGAAGATTGATGCGCATCCAGTGAGATGAGTTTGAGAATTTAATGCAATCAGTCATAGACGAATACCAGTTGTGATGAGTAGTAAATATTTTAGGCATCACTTGTTTATCCATATAAATAATATATGTGGACCTCTGAACTGATATCGAATTAACATAGATAGTTAATAGAATACATGACAAAAGAAAATAGTACAGTAGATGAACTATTTTTATGACCTCCATTACTTCGTGGCGGATAGAGGATTAAATCTTTTCATAAGAAATGCAAGATCTTCTATATAAGGACGATATAGATACAAATACTATAGAAAAAGAAATAATAATAGACAAGAGTGTTTAGCCGCTAACACTAAATAATTTCTAAAAGCTTGGCTCTTGAATCACTTAATTATAGATTTTACAGTACAATAAACAAAATCACTAAAAGCTTGGCTCTAGTTTGAATCACTTAATCAAAACAAACAAGAGTGTTTAGCCGCTAACACTAAACAAGAGTGTTTTGCATGGACGTCTCAAAAGATGTTGTTAACACATGCGATTGAGGAGAAATATGATGATACAAGAAAGAAAAGTAGCGAGCTGCCCACACACTAGTCATCATTAGCCTCATAAGTGTGGGCTACTGACCTTGGTCATCAAGTTGGAGATTCTTATATTTGGAACCAGCTCATGCTAAACCTGCTTAAGCATGTTCCATTTTTCCAGAAAATAAATAAATAATAATAAGTTTAGTAGAGGGCGTTGCCTGTGTGATTTAGGGTTTAGGATTAGGATCAAATCATATGACCAAAATTACCGTTAAGGCCCAACAAGGGCACTACCAACTAAAATCGAACTAGACCAATTCCAATGAGTTGGGTTGTGCTTGGGTCGTCCATTTGACAATATAACAAATTAAGTGAGGGCCTTATTTATGGACCTTTATGTGAGGTCCTATCTTTCAATCGTTAGATTAAGTTAACTAATTTGATTCAATGGATAATCAATTTGATCCAACAGTTAAGAGATAGGGCCTCACCTAAGGGCCATATTTAAGACCCTCACTATAGAATTCTTAACTCATATATACGCTGCTCAAACTAACAATTTTGTATTTTGTTTGACTCAAACTACATTATCAAAAGGCTCTTAATTAGCTAATGAGGTCTAGCCTTGTGAAAAAGGGTTTTAACTTACACACCAATGGTCTCTAGTTCAAATCCTTATGTCACCTTGATAGTTTGAGTACGAGAAACCCCTCTCCTTGTAATTTAGACTATAGCTTGTATTTAATATATAAAAAAATTCTTAATTTTACTGTAAATTACATTCTTTAAATCCAGGTCACATTGGTTGATGGGTAAACTTTCTTTTCCGACAAAAAAAAAAAAACTTTCTTTAAACCCAAGTCACATTCGCACATAGACAAAAAAAAAATATTCTTTAAACCCAAGTCACATTCGTTGATAGACAAGTTTTATTTTCTGACATAAAAAGAAAAGAGAGAGAAAACAACGTAATAAAAATTGGTCGACTGTCGGTACTCTGGGAGTGATTTGGTCAATCTACCTTTTCTCTTTCTTTCCCAGTCTCTCAGACAGACAACTTCAAATTTCCGCCATCACCGCTCACCTCGACCCACGTGTCTCTCCCTCTCTGTCTCTTTGTAACTCAAACTTAGTACCACAGCTGCACCTCACTCTGACCCCAATCTCTACCCCTCTCTCTCTCCCTCTAAAAAGAGTTTAGAAAGAGAAAGACCCAGAAACCCAAAAACAGAGCCGTTACCATTGTTTCTGAGAGAGAGGGAGTGACAGAGATCGAAAGGGTGATGCTTTGCACCCGTAAAAATGTTAAATTTCTTTGTAAGGAAAGACGTTAGGAAGATTCTCAAGCGCAAGGATAGTGATGCTGGTGAAAGAGGTAACTTTTGCTACTACTAATTTCAATTTCCAACAAAAGCTGCTACCTTTGAAATTTCTATTTAATTTTTAATGTTGTTCATATTTGAGACTTTTAATTCTCATATTTTGGCCATTTGGGTACCTGTGTTTTTCAGTTAATAAACTTAATTTCAATAATTTTACTTGATTAGGCATAGCTATGAAGGGTCTCTTTGTTTGGTTGATCTGGGTGACATATATGCGTTTCGGTGATGAATAGTGTGAAACATTTACATTATTCTTTTATTCCAGCCCCATTAGTTTTGTTTTTCCTGATAAAGTTTGTGACTTGCGTTTGAATTCACTTATGGGTGTTCAACAACTTGCATGTGAGTTTTCCTCATTGCTGTTTTGCCTTCTTGTTTGCAGGTTCTAATATCTGTTACTGTATTCATGTACATCGACTGATTCGCATGAGCCATTAATTGACTATCTTCACCACTTTTGTTCTTAGGAAGAAATCATAAGATAGTTTCAGACCCTAAAATCTATTTTTCATTGATGTAACTTATACTTACATGCTTGCCAAGAGATTTTGTTTAGTTTTGAAGAGAATATATAAATAAAGATTTTGCTTAGTTTTAAAGAGAATAAATATATTCTTTTCTTTTTTATTCTTGAGTCAAATATTTATTTTTACTTTTTTTGTCTTCCGGGATGCACAAATTTATGTAAATTTATTATATCCCTTTTTTCTTTTTTTTTTGGTTCTTAATGAATAATATATTTCTTACTAAGTTGGAAATATTTATGCATATGGGTATTTTATGCTGACTATCATATACAATGCATATGCACACCAAAAACATTATTTATATGATGAATAACGTTTATGGATTGACATTTGTTATATTTCATAGGTAGCTATTCCAGTTTGTTAAGTTTTGTCATGAAAGAGAATGATATCTTATTATAATTGTACTTTGGTTATTTAGGAAAGGTGAATTAATTATACATTGAGCAAATATACTAATAGTCATGGATCTGCAGTATGTTGCTCATTGATGATTTATTTTTTTCTCCATCTCTGTGTACATGAACTCAGGAAGAGCTCTAGAAGACTTGCGGGCAGCCCTATTTAATGAATTTCGCTCATCTGAAGGTGCAAAGCGTCAACAACAACAACTATGTGGCCCTGCTACTGCTCTTACATTCAATTTTGTAATTGCTGTTGGCATAATTTTCGTGAACAAATTGGTTCGTATGCTGAACTCTCTATATATTTATTTATCCTATCCAAATTTTGCCAGACTGGATTTTAAAATAGCAGTTTTCCAGCTGATAACTTACCAAGTTTGTATTTCCTCAGGTGCTCAAAGTTGTTGGGTTCCAGTTTCCTATATTTCTCACTTTTATCCACTATGTCGTTAGCTGGTTTTTGATGGCCGTTCTAAATGCTCTGTCTATCCTCCCTGCATGTCCCCCAAAATCGACCCGCTTATCTACGTTATTTACTCTTGGTTTTGTTATGGCCTTTTCTACTGGCCTTGCTAATGTTAGTTTGAAGTACAATAGGTGAGATATTTCGTCAGTATTCCTACCTACAGAAAAGATCATCAGATTCTATTTTTCATAAATAATTTTAATTTTCAACATTGAGTTTGATGTCTGTTTCTTCAGTGTGGGGTTTTATCAGATGTCTAAGATTGCGGTTACTCCGTCAATTGTTCTCGCAGAATTTTTATTGTACAATAAGAGAGTTTCTTTCTCCAAGGTAGCTCCTTCCTTTTGGAAGTTAAATGTCAATTCAATATGCAAATAAAATGCAGTTTTATGTTCTTGCTATTCCAGGCTGAGTTATTGTTTTCGTAGGATAGAAAATTGGTATCAGGTTTTACATGTTGGTGAAAGTATTTGCTCTCCCTTTCCTCAATATTTTCATCATTTCACAAAACTCTGAAATGAGGAGGAAGTAGACCACATCCAATGTGTCCCTGCCTATTGTGAAAGATATACTATTTGGAAACTGTATTAAATTGTAAAACCTGGCATTCCCCACTGATAGAAATTTCTTTTTTCAGACATCCAGGAAATCTTACATACATATTTCTTTCGGTCTTGATACTTTGGTTTGTAGGGTGCTTGTGTCCAGCTTCATGTAATTGGTTAATTTATTTTTCTATTATGCTGTGTTTCTTGATTTTTAATCATTGTTCTTATACAAAATTTACTTGTCATTACCCTCACTCTAACCATCTATAACAGTTTCTCCTTTTCGTTCTAACTCCTTGGTATGAAATTTTCAGGTTCTAGCACTTACAGTAGTATCCTTTGGTGTTGCCGTGGCTACAGTAACTGATCTGCAATTCCATCTCTTTGGTGCTTGTGTAGCATTAGCATGGATAATACCCAGTGCAGTCAACAAGATTCTTTGGTCTAGTCTGCAACAGCAGGAAAATTGGACAGCCCTGGCGTAAGTGATGCTCCTTTTGAAACTCTTCAGTTTGTATTTGAATCTCCTTGATATTGACCTCTAGTTGGAAGAATTTATATTTACAGCTAACTAAAATGCGAACTGTTGAACAGGTTAATGTGGAAGACGACGCCAATCACCTTATTTTTCCTTGTTGCACTAATACCCTGGTTAGATCCACCTGGTGCCCTCTCATTCAATTGGAACTTTAATAACACCTTGGCAATTCTCATGTCAGCTATTCTTGGCTTCTTGCTTCAGTGGTCAGGTGCTCTAGCACTTGGGTATGTGATATCTGTTTGTTCCTTTTGATTATCCTATGTTACTGTTTTGTTCCATTGTTTCCTATACAAGAGTTTTGACGTCCAATGTCGTTGTCTTATGGTTTACATAGGTTCGTAGCATAAACAAATTAGTCAACATGGTACACTGTCAGAAATGAAGTAAATTTTTTGACAGTGTACCATTTTGACTAATAAGATTTTATTGGAATTGAAACTTCATTTCTGACAGTGTACCAGTGACACAAGAGACACAAGACTCCTTTTGATTACCCTATAAAATTTCTCTAATAAGATCCTTAGATAAGGATCTTTTTGCTGCTGTTATATTAGATATGGATGGCTGAGATTCATTGAGATGTATCTTACCTGATTTTCATATCAACTTTCCATGTATTATTATATGGCTCGGAAACAGGTTCGTCTTTGATGACCTCATCAATCTGTCTACCTTTCTGTATCTGTATTTCTCATTGTCTCTTGCTTGTGCTTTTATTTAGTTTTTTGTTGAAGAGGGAGAAACTTGAGATTTTTACTTGAAAATTCTGATACTAGAAACAAGATTTGGTCACCTTTCAAATTGATAACAAGGATATCTAAATTATCATTTTGAGATGAATCTTCCCTATAAGAATATCCTGTCAATTTATTCACTCTACCATTTTCGTAACTACCCAACATATTTTAAATTTTGATTATAGAATACTGCTTCCAATACTACAATGCAGCAGTGGTTCAAATTTTAAGTCTGATGAAAAGCACACTGGAGTATAATCTATGGGTGATTCCCACAATAATCTATGGGTGTGTATGATTCTCATTTATAACAGTATACTGATGTAGGATTACAAAGAGTCCTAGCTAGAGCAGGAAGCTGAGACACTTATCCGATTCTCTTGCATTACTTTACTTTGCACCTGAAAACCTAGCAACAGTCAACAACATTATTAAAGAGTGCAATAGCTGATATGGGCAACAATGGGAGGTTAAACTTATCCATCGTAGGCAACTACTAATATTTACAACTGGGCAGGGTTAAACAACACCTACCAATAAGGTTTAGGGTTAAACTTAAATAACACATACCAGTATGCTGTCACAATAACTAGGAATTTACCTGCATGTACAAGACTGAGCACATGCTTGCACAATTCACACTACTTTGGTATCGCACCAAGCTTGACTCGTAACACACTTTGGCATGTGACCATTATGTTAAATGACGTGAAGTTTCAATTCCAATGATAACCATTTAAAACAGTCTTGTGTCTCTTGTGTCACTGGATGATGGCTGAATGGTTGTAATGTATCTTGGGGACTACTACATGTTTGTTCATCACAACTTTTATATTACTTTGTTAGAAATATGGCATGTAAAATTTGATTTTGGTTGGTTCTTGTGGTTCTGATATCCTTGATATTTTTTGTCATCTTTCTGTGAATTGACAGGGCTACATCTGCTGTTACGCATGTTGTTCTTGGTCAATTCAAAACATGCGTCATTCTTCTAGGAAACTACTACCTCTTTAGTTCAAATCCAGGCAAGACGAGTATTTCTGGGGCTTTCACAGCAATTGCTGGAATGTCTATTTACACTTACCTTAATTTGAAGCAGCAATCGAGCAAAGCTCCACGACAAGCCTCTTCTTTGCCAAAATCAAAACTGAGTAAAGAAAATGGCAGCATCCATGAAGGAAACTTTGGTTCCGAATCTGTCTAACTTATCAAGCTAGATGCATGAGAAGATCTAACCCTCTCCACTAACTTGGGCATTGTTTCGTTTGTTCATTTTTAGCTTAGAATTTTTTATTCTGATTTTAAAGGTACTCAATCCACTTTTACCATGAATTGGAGTTTGGTATTAGTCTATATGACAATACCTGCTCCAAGGTCACCTTTGCAGATTCTGTGGGGTTCTTCAGCATTGCCTTGGCCGCAAATTGAACACTGTATATATATATTATTGAATGGGAGGTGTCTTTACTGGTTACAGCATAATCATGTGTTTCATTTTATTCTTGTTTGCTCGCCATAGCTCTCAAGTTTTTGTGAGTTTGTTTAAGTTATTCAACCAGAATAATATATATCTTAAATAAACTTGCCCATGATATTGTTAGTGTTAGTGAGATCACTTTGCTTACAAGGCAAAAGATAGCTGAAGCTGTTCTTTGCCATCTTTCAAGCTATTGGATTTTATTCTTTGCTTTGCCCCCTCAATGCGTCAATGTGATTAAAGATGTAATTTTAAAAAACTTTATGGCTTTTTATGTGGAGTCCACATCAACAAGAAGATTGGAATCCACCTTTGTCACATCAACAATTAGCACCTCAATTAATGGTCCTCCTAAAGGATGGACAATTTGTAGAATTTATTCAAGTTTGTATGCGTTTGTAAATCATTGATAGTTCTTGTATGAATTTAAAAAATGGCTTGGCTCATGCGATTCACCGTGGTTGGAAGAAGATTTTGATTGAAGGAGATTCTAAACTTACTGTTGATTGTGTTCGCGCCAAGCTAGTACTCAGTGGACTGTGAAGATGTTAATTCAAGATGTGTGACATTTGAGCTCCTTTTGTGATTCCATCAAGTTTTCTCATATTTCTCGGGAAGCTAATTTCTCGGCTGATGCCTTAGCCAACTTAGGTCATGGGCTGTCCCCTTCCTGTGGGAAGTTGGGCTCCCTTAATTTGTTGCGCCTGCTTTCTCTTTTGACCTCTTTAGACTTGTATGTCCGAAAGGTTTCGGGTTGTAATGTCTTTTTTTCACATAAAATAAATAATATATGAATTAACAGTCATAATAATTGAGGTAATCTTTACATAACAATTATCATATTAGAATCCTCTTTAGCATTCTTCTTGCTTTGTTAGAGATTTTTTTTTTTCTTTTTGGGTCAGAAGATTTGTTGGAGCTTAATCTCCTCAACAATGTGGCCTTAGTTACAAGATCAATTGATGTAGGGCCCCCACCCTGAAATTGATGGTCAGTGCTTAGTAGTTTTGTAGTGATGACTAGTGAAAGGCTACCGAAGTCATCAAAACTAAAATTAAAACCCAACAAAAAGATTAAACAAAAATTAAAAACCATAAACAAGAAAATGTTGAAGTAACCTTAGCCAACAACCCTACCCAAATGTCACGTATTCATATCACCAAACTTTTCATGGGTTGTGTGACTGTCTTTGACTTGGTCTTTTATTCAAAATAAGACAGTCCAAAAACGGCCAAACCCTAATTGTATAAAGAACTCTACACCTATCTTTCAGAAAACCCAGACATTTGATTTGATGAAGCCTTGAGCCTCGGAAATTGGAACTCATTAGAAAAACAATTATTGCTACTAGATTGATATGCACGCACACAACAACACACACAGCCACATCCACATCACATGGCCACAGCTCTTGCTGAACTTAATGCAGGGTGTCTTCTCTAAGGTTTACAGGAAGGTGTTAGCTCTGTTTTCTTTATTAATGGCATGTCTCGAGAGATGACAGGAGTTTATAAACACCTTCATGTGCACTTAGCATATTCTACTTTAATTTTGGGTTTAATTTACTTTATAAAAGACACACTCTCTTGCTTGACCACGTGAGAAGGCATTAGAATATAGAGTACAAACAATGTCAATTATAATATGGATAATAACAAACAAATAATATATAGTTTTCCTATTCTATTGTCTTCAAATTTTGACCAACTTTTAGGTCATTTTCCATAGAATCTAATCCTAAATCCTGTGGTTATTGTTTATGCATAAGAGCTGGCAAGAGCACCTTGATGTGATACCAAGAAACCCAACACATGTATTGTTTTGATCTAATCTAATGGCTATATACAAATATAATATATATATATATATATATAAGTTATTCTCTCATCCAAATATATGCACGTTATTACCGTGCGAATGCCACTCCCTCATCCAAATATATGGCGTCTACACAGTAATAATGTTCGGACGTCCGCATAGGAGAATTTTTCTAAAGAAGATCTTTTAAAGGATCACTCTACAAAGCAATTTGATAATTAGAACTTTAGAGGTTAGAGTTCAAAAGTTAACTTCACAAAGATGATTATATTGTTATACTATCCATAACATATCAATTATGTTTTTCAATCATATTATATTATATAGATTATAACACCACGTGATGGTGTGACGGACCTGCCCAAGTACTTTCCTTAGGATTGTACAAAAGATTTATTTCAACCATTTCTTATGTGATAGACCTCATTGCCGATGAGGAAAATGCTGTATAAAGAAAAAAAGAATCAGGACAAAAGGAATTAAACCCCTCCATAGCTAAAATCAGACTACTTGAAGTAGAGGGTGACAAATTCCCTTTGCATTAGGGCTGAAGGGTTGATGTCATAGATCTGAACTGGATGGGATGAATCTATAAAAGCATGAAGGTTCCGCATCAAAAATAAAATAAAAATTGAAGGTTTTGGAACATAGTCAATGTATATGATTGCATGTCAAATAAGATAATATTAATGCACAATTCAAGACACATGGATGCAGATTATGATGACAAGCAATACAAAATGCTTTTTGTCTACCGTAATATTATAAACAAACATCAAATTTGTCTTCGAATGCAATTCTAAATGAACTACAAGAACAATGTAATGTGAAACTAAATTTTAATTTTCACTCTGCTTAGGGTCACATGCTTCAGCCACTAATAGACCTTCTCTTTCCTACCACAGATTACTAATTTTCATTTCAAACATTTACATGCAAAGTAAGTAAAGTCAGATAAAGCATATCATTAACACGAAATCTTACCCAACAACAACGACAACCTTCAGCTGATGTCAAAATGTTGGAATTTTTAGACCGCTGTTGATTGCTGATACGCGAAAATTGAAAATTTTTAAATAGTTTCTGCGAGATATTGTTGAAATTTTAATAATCTCGACGAGAAGTTGACCAAATTCGACCTTTTTATTTTCGGTCTGACCAAATTCAATGTTTGGGTGATTGGAAATATCACCTTGATAAATTTGCAAGAAAAAATGGATGAAACTAAGATAAAATATCGTAGATGGCATTATTTTGTGACAATGATGTGAGCATGTTTTAAAAAGAAGAATGTCAAAAGACACGGAGGGAGAGACTCGAACACAAGACTCGAGGCTGTTCTTAACCACTTGAGCTACTAGTACCTTGCAAGACAGTAAAGGATGAAAACGTCCTAAACTGTAAAGATCCAATTTGTAGATTTTATATAGAATGATCTATACATAGCATCTCCATACTCATTTTCTGAGAGACAGCTAATTAACTACATCTTTTTATATTTTTCATTTCTCAAAATGAAATACAATTTAAACCCGTTTACGGCAAAGACTGAATATAATCCATAACAAAAACTTCCTTTCTTCTTTGCTAGAACTTCATGGCAAAAACTCGTGGACGTTTTTATTTATTTATTTGCTTTTTATATATATGAGTTTGTGGGCCACATCTGTTCCCAAGTAATATTGTAGGACCTACCAGTAAGTCAACGGTATTTCTGAGAAACTTCAAACGGTGTCTCTTGCATTTTGTGATCCAAACCCCAACAAATAAAAAAGTCATTGACATTGGTGTAACAAATATTATAAAAGAAACTCATGAAAATTTGCACCCAAAGAAGAAAAAAGAAAGTTATAAAAAAAAAAAAAAAAATCCGTCTCTAGATTTCTAAGCTCTAATCTGTTGCTTAATTTCTATCTAATCAGTAAGATAACAAAATAATATAATACTAACATGAAGGAGCAAAATTAAATATTTTGTTGAACACTGAATCCAATGGCATGGATTTGTTCATCCACCTAAGCATGACTTGGAAATACAGAAACTAGAGCCCAAGAAGAAAATAATAGAGAATTGTTATGGGCAAGGCAACCAGCATTCCAAAAATGACCCTGCAATAATAATTGGACGAACATAATACAAGTCAGAGACCCTTTTTCATCACCATTTTATTCTTGGGTTAAAACAAAATTAAGAAAGTAAATGAACTTACGCAGTGCTAAGTATGTCTGCGTGGACGTTGTATTCCTTGGCAAATACAAAAGGAACAATGCCTTGAGGAAGAGCAGCCTGAAAAGAAAAAAAACAATGTTTAATCATTTAATTACATAAGCAATTTTTTAAATACAATCGCTTAAATTACTCTAAATTAATATAATCTGCAGAAAGAGAGGGATTCAAACTTGAATGTAATGGAACGGACTTACTATTCCGACCAATTGCCTAACCCACATATGCATATTGAATTCTTAATTGACTTAAGTTTTTAAAAAAGTGGGTATAAATAGCTGGGAGATTGAGATTGTGAACCTGAACTATTGCAACATGTAAAAGAACTCCCCGAAGACCAACAGCAATAGAGGTTGCAGCAATCACTGCTGGGCCTGTTAAAAACCTAACAGCCATTGCAAATGTTGCAACAGATTTTCCACAAGCTATGATCTTTGGTTGTAAAGCCATGAATAATCCTGGAAAGAAAAAACAAAACAGTGGTTAAAAAAGGATACTTTTATGGTACATTTAGGTCAATATATAATGGAGTCAATTGAAGATAAATACCGAGACTGAACATAGCCATTCCCAAACCAGCATCAGATAAGATTGATATGGATCCACTTACAATTGTTGGCATTTTGATGTGCCACCTGCCAATGATTGAAAGAATATTAATTTGAGTGGACGAGAGGGCATATATGTTGATCACATCTCTCGCAAAATAAGATCCAAAAACTCCACTTGAAATTTATTTTTGTGAGAGATATAACATTAATTAGTAATATTTTGAGTGATTTCTACACAATGCATGATGGGTGCACTGTAGAGAGAGAGAGAGAGAGAGAGAGAGAGAGAGATTTACTTGTATGATATGAGAGACCAGGCCACGCCAAGAAGGCTGGAGTAGGTGTTGGGGTTTCTAATGAGCTTTCTCCAGACCATGATGAGTATAAGTCTAGTCATGACACTGGCAGGAGGCATTTGGTGCTTCTTGGCTACACCTCCTTCCATGTCCACTTTCTTCTGGCAACTACTGTACGGAGAGGCACTTGGTGGAAACTTGGATCCTTCTTCTGTCTCAAGCTCCTTATCTCCACTCATTTTCCTCCCAGGACTCATATTCTCAATTAACTCATGCATACCTGCAGATTTAATATACGTAATTAGGATATAAACCAAATAACAAGATTCAACCCTTGATTTAATATTTTGTGAACAAATTAAATGAGAATAATAAAAAGAAATAAAAAACCAGATCTATGTCAAAGGAAATTAATGAAGCTCCCTATTGTTTTTGTCCAGTAGATAAGGTGTCAATTGTCCAGTAGCTGATGTAAGTACTTGGCAAGCAATTCACAGAAAAGACAAATATGGTTGGGAGTGGGATCATAAAATTATTTGGTGCTCACCTTTTGAAGCAGCAGTTTCATGTTGATGAAGAGCTGCTGCCTTGGAAGGATCAATTACCCCAAAGTCAGTGGAAGCAGCTCGATTTACTGCATGTCTAAGATTCCCTTCAGAAACTGGCGATGCACTCGAACTCCAAACAAACATGTGAAGCTCCTTATTTGGCGCTGCCCCACCACTACCACCACCACCGCCTCCACCGCCACCGCCACCTCCACTATCTTTCTTCTTCGGCCCACCACTGGTAGACCCGGAAAACATCGGGTTTGGAGGAGGGTACGAAGAGACCATACCACCATTGAAGATCTCACCGCTCATACTCCTCGCCCCCCTCTTCTTATTACTAGTACTCATCTTCAACGCCTCCTCATCAAAATTTGAAGTCCTCGGCGTCACCCCTTTCGAAGACTGCACTGAATAAACGTCCCCGAATCCACCTTGGAAACTGTTTGTGTAGCCGTGCTTGGGGCTCGGCGCCTTGCTGGCATTAAACATGGCGTAAAAATCCGTTTGGTTGAAGCTGGACGCCCGCGGCGTCGGTTCACGGGAGGACTGCACCGAGTAAATCTCGACTCCCGTGAGATTCGAAGCCCGCGGGGTCATCGAAGTCAGCGAGTTCAACCCGTGTGACTTGTTGAAGGACGACACCATAGACGAAGCATTGGACCGCTTCACCACCACGTGAAGCTTCCCGTCGTCGCCGATCTCCGCGTCTGTTTGCAGCGGCTCCCGGCCGTTGAGTGAAACGACGTCGGAGTCAACTCTGAATGACGTGATCGAAGCTGCAGTCTCCGGGAACTGCTCGGAGATCAAGAGCTTGGCGCCGCGGTACTCGAACATGAAGAGCATGAAAGTGTACCAGATCACACTCTGCAAAACAACAATCTGAACCATCAAGGTGCCGGAGAAGTCGCCGTACATGGCTTTGAGCAGCGGGATGCCCATGACGAGGGTGTTGGGGAGGGTGGAGAGGGAGAAGAGCGTGATCATCCACTCGAGGTTGCCGCGTTTGGAGAAGGCTTGCCAGAGGAAGAGGGCGACGAGGATGACGACTTTTTGGAGGGAGTCGGCGAGGATAAACTGGTAGTTCATGGCGTAAGGGTCGTTGGAGGAGATGAAGTGGAAGGAGAGCAATGGGACGGCGAAAACCGCCACGAAGCGGTTTATGCCGGAGCATTGGTCCGGGGTGAAGATTTTCCACCACCGGACGGAACCGTAGGCTAAGATCATAGCCACGTATAAAGGGACTATGGCTGCAAAAACATCGTATATGTCCTTGCCAGCGATCATGGTTACTGGTTTTCTGGCTTTGTTTTCTCAAAAATGAGGAGAAGGGTTTTTGTTGTTTTAGAGTGAGAATTGGGTGGAGGAAGGCTTAATTTGTGGTTTTTTCATGAGGAGGTTAGAGAGAGAGAGAGAGATGGAGAGGAAGAATGATATGGTTGTTTGTGTGCTCTTATAGAGAAAGGTTTTGTTTGTTTTTGTTAATAAATTTTTTAAAATAATAATAAAAAGCATGCAAGAACTTGGATTAATTATGGTAACAGAGAAATGGTGGGGTTGATGCTCGAACAATGTCGACAAGAGATCAAGAGGAAAATTGTTTTTTAATCAGAGACTGTCGAGCGTTTGTGTGTGTGTGTGTGAGAGAGAGAGAGTATCTTCTTGTTGTGAAATGAAAACGGTGGCTGTGGCAGATTATTCTGACCAAAAAATAAAAACTGAGTAGTTTTTACATGCAAGTTTGTGTACACATATATTATAATTTATATATATGTGCTAGCTAGCTGCTAATATATATATATATATCTCTTTCTTTTATATTTTTCTTTCTCTTTTGTTTAATACATAAAAAGGCATCTATATAACTTGTGGAAAATAAAGTAATGCAAATTGGAAACATTGTCCATAAAAACGAGTGAGAGATTATAGAGGCATTGTGTGCGTGTTGCAGTGTTGCAGAAGAGAGAAAGCTTAGCAAGCGCCACTGCAGACGTTGGTGCACATGTTTTGAGCAAGTTTCAGTGATCCGCGGTAGCAGTAAAGATCTGTCAGCTGGATTTTGCTCATCTGCATTTACCATGTTTGAAGTTTCGGTATCTTATAACCTTAGATACAGCTTAAATTAAATAAAATTAAACTAATAGGTAATGAAAAAGACCAAGACTGCACAAAGCAATGGTTTTTTTTAAGGAAAGGCAACGTTTGGAGCTATGCATTGAAGCTAGTTAGACTTAGACCTTCTCTTTGCTACCATTGATTACTAATTTTCAACTCAGACATTCTGTTAGAGTTTTGAGTGTGTGGGTGAAGAAATCACAGAAGAATGAAGGAGGAAGAACCAAAGAGAATTGGAAACTTGCTCTGCTATACGTGTATGTATATTTCTATTTTGTTGTATCTCTTTTCTTCTTACAATCCTCACGCACTTGAAGTGAGGCAGTGTACCTGTTAGGTACAGCGGTTGGATCCCTTACATCACAAGGTGATCTCAGCCGTTTAACTAGTCAACCAATGAAAGCCTTACACTTGGCCTATAAAACTTTAAAAGAAAACTGAATTTGCTAATCCTTAAGTCAGCTTAAGGCTTATAATTCAACACATTCACATGCAAAGTAATTAAAGTCAGATAAAGCATATATAGCATTAACACGAAATCTTACCCTACCAATTTATATATAAACTCACTTCGAATATGATTAATCTGACAGCTAGCAGGGTTTTTGAATCTTAAAACCCGGTTTTACCCTTTTTGCATTGAATTCAAAGAAAAACTCATTAACCAAGAGCTGTTGATTTGAATTTCAATTTTTATTTCGAATTTACACATTTGTTCTCCTGTTTTGTCGACTTCAAATCCATAGTTGAGTTCTGCTCATTCGAAACTCATTTTTACGACACTAAATGTGGGAGCTGCTAAAATATGAGAATTATGAGAGAATATTTGTTTGTGGGACTTTTATGTGTATTCCTATCCTTGTAGGAGGTCATATTTATAATACAACAGAGCCTTAGTGGGAAAGTAAAATAATAAATTCATATTCTATTTACAGTAAGAAATCAGGAATTAAAGTATAGGAATTACAATTATAATGAGAATCCTTGGTGTGGAAGAAAAGAAAGTTAATGGCCCCCAAGTCACGCTAACACTCCCCCTAACGTTGGTGCATATATGTCGCCAATGCCCAACTGATTAAGTGAATTGTGGAATGCTCTATAGGAAATCGCTTTTGTCAAAATATCCACCAATTGATCCTCGTACTTCATGAAAGGGAACTGAATCACTTTAGCCTCAAACTTCTGTTTGATGAAGTGTCGATCCACCTCAACATGTTTAGTGCGATCATGTTGAACTGGATTTTGTGCGATAGCTATAGCAGCCTTGTTGTCACAAAAGAGATTCATTGTAGAAGTAGGTTCATAACCAAGTTCAGTAAGCAACTTCCTTAACCAAAGGAGCTTACAAATTCCTTTAGTCATGCCTCTGAACTCGGCTTCTGCACTAGATAAAGCTACTACCATCTGTTTCTTGCTCTTCCATGTCACCAAATTACCTCCCAAGAATGTGAAGTAACCCGATGTGGATCTTCTATTTGTTACACTACCTAATCTGCATATGAATAACCATCAATATTCAGATAACCATGTTTTGAGAACATAAGTCATTTTTCATTTGTAGACTTCAAATATCTAAGTATCCGAAGAACTGCATTCATGTGATCTTCACTTGGAGAATGCATAAATTGGCTGACAATGCTCACCGCATAAGCAATGTATGGTCGAGTATGTGACAAGTAGATCAATCTTCCCACTACCCGTTGGTATCTTTCTTTGTTAGTTGGAGCTTGATCCGAGTATTCTCCAATATGATGATTATGAGCAATATGAGTGTCTACATGTTTGCAATCTAGCATTCTTGTGTCTGTCAACAAGTCCAAGACATATTTCATTTGAGAGAGAAATATGCCTTGATGCGATCAGGCCACCTCAATCCCTAAGAAATACTCGAGTCCACCTAGATTCTATATATCAAATTCAGTAGCCAAATAGTCTTGTAGTTGATATATTTTTTTGTTTATCATTCCCATTAATAATCATATCATCAACATAAATTATTAAAGTTGTTACCTTCCCTTTTTTATGTTTCAAGAACAGAGTATGATATGAGTTACTCTGTCTGAAACCATTATTCTTCATCGCCATGGTGAACCGTCCAAACTATGTGCGTGGTGACTGTTTCAATCCATTCAATTCCTTTTGTAATTTGCATACTATTCCAATATGAGTAGTATTATATCCAAGAGGAATGTCCATATACACTTCCTCCGTGAGTTCTCCACGCACAAAAGCATTGTTTACATCAAACTGATATAGTGGCCAATCCAAATTAGCTGCAAGAGACAATAAGACTTTGACAGTGTTTAATTTTGCAACTGGAGCAAAGGTTTCTTCATAGTCTATATCGTAGGTCTTTGTGTACCCTTTTGCCACAAGTCTTGCCTTGTATCGCTCGATAGATCCATCAACATTGTGTTTTATAGTAAACACTCATCTACATCCGACCATCATTTTCCTTTATGGTAAAGTTTCCAGTGCCCAAGTCTTATTTTTCTCAAGAGCTTTCTCTTACTTTATAGCTCAAACCCACTTAGGATCTTTCACTGCTTTAGCAACCTTGGTTGGGATATGGATAGTAGACAACTGGTGCACAAAATCCTTGAGTGGTTCAGATAGCTTCTCAGTGGGTACATGATTCGCAATTGGATACTTTGATGTCTTGTCAATAATAGTTTGGTAGCTTCCCACGATTCTGCCGAAAAGTTAATTGATATCCAATACATTCATCCTCTAAATTTACAAGTGTAGTATGAGTAGTTACCTCAAAGATATTATGAAGAGATTGGTTCGTTGGTATTGTTGAGGGATAGGAGGGGTCTTCATCTCGTTGTTCTAGGTTGTCTGTAGGAATGAGACTCAAATCAGAAACAACTTCGCATGGATCAGGGGATCGATCATTGGGAATGGGCAATTGATTGGTTTTTGATAGAGAAGAATATCTCATTCTAGTCTCGAGGTGATCAATCGTTGGTGTTGCACGATCAATCATTTCTTGGTCGAGAGAAGCCCCATGCTCCAAACCTCGTGGCAATCAATCATCAGAGGTAAGATGATCAATCGCTTCGATGCAGACGTGAATTTCTTCTTCTTCCAAGTTGCTCCAATTCTCCGTATCTCCCCTTAAAGCTTTGAATTGGATGCTCGGTCATAGAAGGGCATCTCAGATTCCAGAAAGGTCGCATCCAAAGTGACATAAGTTCTACAAGTTGGAGGGTGATAACACTGACAACCTTTCTAATGAGTGGCATATTCCACAAAAACACAACGAAGTGCACAGGGATCAAGCTTGCTAAGTTGTTTTTTTGGAGGTGAATAAAGGCCACACATCCAAAGATTCAAGGTATGAGAACCAAAAGAAAGGGCAGGGGCTCGTGTTGTACGAGCACTTGTAAGAAAGTTTTAAAGTTCAATACACCAGAAGGCATGCGATCGATCAGGTGAATTACGGTGACGATAGCATCATCCGAGTGATGGCGAGGAACATGAGTGCTAATCAAAACTGCTCGGGCTGTTTCAAGAAGATGTCAATTCTTCCGTTAAGTAACACCATTTTGTTGTGGTGTCTGAAGACATGTCGTCTCATGGATAATTCCAATATATTAGAAGTAAGCTTGAAAGTCATGATTGACAAATTCTCCACCTTTGTCTAAGTGACGAATTTGTATTTGAACATTGAATTGAGTTTTTATCTGTTTGTGGAAGAACTGAAACTGTGAAAACACTTCATTTTTATTCTTGAGCAAATAAAGTATAATGTCAATTGTGTACAATCATCAACGAATGTGACAATCCATCGAATGCCAGAAGGAGTAGTGATAGGTGAAGGTCTCCACACATCAAAGTGAATTAACGTAAACGAAGTAGTACCCTTGCTCAAACTCAACAGATAGGGCACATGGTGACTCTTGGCCAAAATACAAGTATCACATTTGAAGTTAGAGTCCTTAAAACCTAAGAATAAATCCGGTAGAAGATGCTTCATAAAACTAAAAGACATATGTCCCAATCGACGGTGCCACAACTAGAATTGCTTTTATTTGCTATCAGAGGGATGCATCACATTGTTAGCCATGTCAGGATTGAAGTCATCCACATAATAGAGCCCTCATCTCTTAGTACCACGACTAAGAATCTCCTTAGTGTGAATATCCTGAATCAAACAAAAACTCAAGTAAATTAGAACACAACAATTCAATTGTTCAGTAATCTGACTAATTGACATCAATATATTGGATAGAGAAGGAACAAGTAAAGTATTAGACAATGAGAGAAAGGATGAGAGAGCAACAGTGCCAGCCCCTGTCACTGGATAAGTAACACCATTGGCATTAGTAATACAAGTTTGTCTGGGCTTGGTAGTATTCATAAAATCATCAAGATCAAACGTCATATGATCAGTTGCATCGAAATCAATTATCTAGCCCATGGAATTGTTGCGTAGATTTAGCTCCACCAAAATGGATTAAGCTGCATCCTCAACTTGTGATACTCGCAAGTGCACGAACCGTTGGTAGTATAGCATATGTAAGTGCGAGGTCGATTCCACAGGGATTGGTGATTGAATGATCCAATTTAGTTTCCCTACACAAAATAGAAACAAAAACAAAGAACATAAAACAAGGAAGAAAGAAATAAGTAACTCAAGCAAATAAGTTCCCAAGTTCAATTTAGATTAATGGATTGATTCTAGCTAAAGTATGATTAAGCCATGGTGTGTGGTCATAACCTTGTGTTCCTAATTCCCTAATTTGATCATTTGTTGTCTAACCTAAAATTAAGCATTAGAAACCCATTAAGCATAGAAGAACAATTTAAACAACCAAGCATGTATCTAATCCCTGTTGTCGAATGTCCATACATACTCTTCTTATTCATAGTTCAATTCGAATTAAAGCATGGTGTATACTCTTAATTCAAACCAAAATGGTGATCAATCATTCAAACTAGCATATTAACTTATAAGCATAATGAAAAAAAACAAAAACCATAATTGAAACTTGGAAACTAATCAAACTTGAAAAACTAAAGAAAAAAATTTACATAATGAAAAGTAAAGTGGAACTAAGAAAAACTTAAAGGAAAATTTCAGCACAAAGATCTCATTATAACAATTGAAAACTAGAAAATGAAACTAAGAGAACTTGAGGGAGAGAAGGGAAGGGAGCTCTAGAGAAGTGTTCGAGAGCTCCCCCCCCTTGTGGTGTGTTTTGAAGCTTGAAGGCTTCTCTATTTATAGGGCTAAGAGGGAGGAACAACATGATGAAATCCAACACCACAATTCCTCTTTTAATACAACCCATAACTCACACTTCACCTTGTCTATGTTAGTGTGGTTGGAATCAATCCCATCCCATACTTCTTTTGCTGCACCTCAAGCTTTCTTCACATGGAATCAAAGGTGATCAATTGTGGCTGCCTTTTGCTGCCAACCCATGTGGTCTTCTT
>NW_018921751.1:265786-282118 GCF_002207925.1 Prunus avium | reverse complement strand
TTATAAAATCTGAAATGGTTGATGCACTTGTATTAGAAAATCTAAATTGGGTGATGCACTTGTATTAGAAAATCTTGAATTGGTTGATGCACTTCACCAATAGATCCCACCAGCAGCCCTAGCTCATCTTCATGTCACCATGACCAAGCTTCCAACCAGAAATGATAGCTCATACCTAGCTCACCATGACCAAGCATCCAACCAGCACATGCTGAGGTCAGCATGACCAGCAACTTCAAGGGCTTATAACTTGGGCTTCTCTTAATCAAATTAGGACTTTAAACACTCGAAATTGAAGTTCAGAATGTCTTCTTTCCAGCCACACAAGTATTGGCCCAATCCAAGCTCGGATGAAGAAGTTAAGGCCGAAACAAATTGCTAACTCATTTTCCGCGCTGATAAGATCCATCCTGAGCATGGTTCTATGTTTGCTAGGTAACGGACTCCAGATTTATCCAATCGGGCTGAATCTCTTCATCCATTCATCCAAATTAGGCCTTAACATGCTTGAATTGCATGAATTATGCTCTCTAAAGCCATCATTATTACCTAAAGCTCAATGAACTGAAAGATAAACACAAAAAGGATTAAAAGCACAAGTTTAACTCAAAAACATAACCAAATCATAAGCTAGAAGGGTACAAAATGATATACAATTATGAACCGATCAGGAATCACTCTTATTTGAAGTATGGAATCCATAACTAGTACTATTATTGGTAGTATCAAGTCGTGTTCAATAGTTGAGAGTAGCCCACCATTCGGGGTAGGCATGCAATTTGAAACAAGTCTCGCAGGTGTGTCTCGAATCACTACATGATGTGCAATCTTGTCCATGTGTCAGAGTCGTTGTTCAGGAAGTCGTAATTTGTGCAGCGGAAGATGCATATGATATAGATCAAGTAGGAATCTGGATCGGAATCTAAGCCGAAGTCAAGGTCTGAGTCTTTTTCGAAATCATTTCTTTGGAGATCGGGGTCGGAATTGGGGTCTTGGTCGGATCCTGAGTCAAGATCAGGTTTGAGTCGGGATCAAATTCTGAGTCAGGATTGGGTTTAGGGTCTAGTTCTAGATCTTTAGGAACTAAGCCATATGAGCACTCAATTTGGCTAAGGTTGGGTGATAAGGATAGGCGAGGACGATATTGCTACCTCCATTAGGAATGAAAAAATCATCCTCCCTCGTGGCGGCGACGAGGGTTTGAAATTAGAGTCAGCAATCCCAAGATCGCTCCTCTGATACCATGCTAAAATATAATAACTATGAAAGAATATTTGTTTGTGGGAATTTTCTGTGTATTCCTCTCCTTGTAGGAGATCATATTTATAATACAACGGAGCCTTAGTGGCTATGTAAAATAATAAATTCATATTTCTATTTACAGTAGAAAATCATGAATTAAAGTAAATCAATTATAATTATAATGGGAATCTTTGGTGTGCAAGGAAAGAAAGTCAATAGTCCACAAGTCACGCCAACATGAACTACTCTTTTTCTCTTCGTGAATTATTGTTTGAGTCTCCAATTTATAGATAACTACTTCTATTTTCTCGTTTGATTATTTGCTTAAATTCATTGTGCTCTATGTACAGTGCGGATCAAGTAATTGGATAAGTTGATTTCTTCGAATTTGGATTGCGATTTTGGTTTTGAAGCTTGATTTGAGATTGAAATCATGTTCTGAATATGTGCTTGTTTTTTATTTTGCACAAGCTTTGAGTATTTGATTGGCTTCGTATTGGTTTTGGATCGGGCTTCAAAGCTCTGCTTCCATTTATTTGGAAATTCTTCCGCTAAAATGGAGATTGTGCTTCTTTTGAGAGCTTCAATCGTTGATTGTGATGATATATATGTTGTGCTATGAAATTGTTTATTATCAAGTAAGTGAGTTTTTTTGGATTCCTTTGACTTTTGGTTTTCTGATCTTATTTTTTATTCTTGTTTTGGGTTCGTGTTTCTCTGTTTTTGCACTGCATAGATTTGTAATTTTTATTGGCTATAAAAGTTGAACCTCGCTCTGAACTCTGTTTGAATTGAGGTATGCTATTTTAGTTTATAATTTCAGTTTAATTGATGTATATGTTATGGAGTTCTTTCTTCTGTCTTGATTTATTCAACTGTAATTCTATCTTCAAATATATGAAAATAGAATTAGTGTTTGCTACTACTCTTCTGATCAAATTCGACTCACATATGTTGAATCAAACAAAACAAAACATCTAACACGTGCATCTTCAGATGTCTATAAAATTCATAACAAAAAGTTTCCGTATTTCAAAAAAAAAATCAACAGTATTTCTCAGAAACTTCAAACGATGTCTCGTCTATTTGCTCATCCAATCCAAACCCCAACAAATATTTAAACCATATGAAGTATATATTGCATGGATTTTGTGTAACCAATATTAAAAAAGAAAAATTTGCACCCGAAGAAAAAAAAAAAATTTAACCCTTGTCAGTAAGATATATAACAAGATTTCTAAGCCCTAGAAGTCAGGCTTAAGTGACATCTTACTGACTTCTAGGATATACAGTAGTATATATTTTTCTTCTGCATTTAGTTTTTCAGAAACTAGAGCCCAAGAAGAATATAGTAAATAATTGTTACGCCCACGGCTAACAGCATTCCAAAAATGACCCTGCAATAATTCCATCGCCATAATATATTCAAGTCAGAGTCCTTTTTTTCATCATCAATTTTGTTCGGATGAAAGCATGGCACCTTAAAACTCAGGAAGAGCTCCTTAAACAAGTAAATAAACTTACGCAGTGCTAAGTATGTCTGCGTGGACATTGTATTCCTTGGCAAATACAAAAGGAACAATGCCTTGAGGAAGAGCAGCCTGAAAACAAAAGTATTTAAGCATTTAATTAAATATGCAGTTTTAAATTCTTAACTTAAGTTTTAAGAAAAGTGGGTATTGCTGGGAGATTGAGATTGTGAACCTGAACTATTGCAACATGTAAAAGAACTCCCCGAAGACCAACAGCAATAGAGGTTCCAGCAATCACTGCTGGGCCTGCTAAAAACCTGACAGCCATTGCAAATGTTGCAACAGATTTTCCACAAGCTATGATCTTTGGTTGTAAAGCCATGAATAATCCTGGAAAGAAAAAAAAAAAAGTGGTTAAAAAAGTATACTTTTATATGGTTCATTTAGGTCAATATAGACTGGAGTCAATTGAAGATAAATACCGAGACTGAACATAGCCATTCCCAAGCCAGCATCAGATAATATCGATACGGATCCACTTACAATTGTTGGCATTTTGATGTGCCACCTGCGAATGATTGAAATATTAATTTGGGTGGATCAGTTTCAGGAATTTCTTAGTCTCTTCTGCTACGAAAGAGAGGGGATATAGGTAACATTGTTGATCACGTTTCTCGTAAAAAATGAAATTGGACTGCTCACAAAATATTTTTGTGAGCGATACGCTTAGTATTATTGGTAATATTTTCAGTAGTTTCTACACAATGCATGATGGGTGCACTTTAGAGAGAGAGAGAGAGAGGGAGAGGGAGAGATTTACTTGTATGATATGAGAGACCAGGCCAAGCCAAGAAGGCTGGCGTAGGTATTGGGGTTTCTAATAAGCTTCCTCCATATCATGATAAGTATAAGTCTAATCATGACACTGGCAGGAAGCATTTGGTGCTTCTTGGCTACACCACCGTCTTCCATGTCCACCTTCTTCCGGAAACTACTGTACGGAGACGCACTTGCCGGAAACTTGGATCCTTCTTCTATCTCAAGCACCCTGTCTTCACTCATTTTCCTCCCAGGACTCATATTTAAAATTAAATCATGCATACCTGCACATTTAATTTAAGGAATTAGGTATAAACCAAATACCAATCAAGATTGAGCCCTTCATTTAGAACAAAAAAAATATCACGATTTTTGAAATGGGATCACCAAATTTATTTACTAAACTCAAATATGAATTTTATGCATCTCATTTATTTCTAACAAGTAAAATAGTGACATTATTTTATGAACAAATTAAATGAGAATACAGAAGAAAAGAAAAAATCAAATCTATGTGAAAGGATTTCCCTGTTGTTTTTGTTATAGAAAAATGAAATTTTTGTCCAACTGATAAGGTGTCAATTGACTGAACGGCTCACGTAAGTACTTGCCTAGCAATTTACACAAATGACAAATATGGTTGGGGATAGGATCATAAAATTGTGGCTTAACTGCTTTATGTTGCCCTTTTGATTAAGGTTTTTGATGTTCCACGTTGCTCCTTATTATCAACTACATCAAAAAGTCTAGCCGCACTCTAGTCCCCTTTCTCTTTGTTGGCAACCAACCGCAAGGAAGCTAAGGGGGGGAGGTAGCCACTACCCCTCCTCCCCACCGCCTATCTTCCCTTTCCTCTCCTCATCTCCCCTTCTTTTTCTCCCATCTTTTCCCTTCTTCTTATCCCTTCTTCTCCTCCCCTTCCCATCCACAGATAGTCTAAATCTGTTTGAATCTAGGTCTATTTGTCTGTTTGTTTTGTTTGGTTGTTTTTGCAGTGTTCAAGGTGACTAGTAGTGTTGTCTTTGTCTCGACTGCGATGATAGTAGTGACATTGGATTGTGTCTCCCCTCGGGAGATTTGTGATACCTGGTGATTGATGTTTTGTCTCTGTTTCAACGGCGGCAGCGGCGGCGACACTAGTGATAGTTGTTGGGATGTGGTGCTCTTCTCTACTCTGTGCCGACCGAAGAACTATACTTGGTTATAGTAGGTTTTCTTTGTCAAGTTTTGAGTTGAAGTGGAGTGCTTCTCAAGGGTTCTTTAACTGTTATTTCTGTGTTCCTCCTCTGTGTTCTCTTTTAGTTTCTTCTATGGTATGTCTTGCAGTTTGTGTGGGTGTCAAAGAACTATGAATTTGCTTATAGAAGGCTTCTTTTGACAGTTGGGATGTTCTGCGGTCCTCTCTTGTGGGTTTACTATGGGGTTTCTACTGTCCTCTCCCATGTGGGTCTACTTGTTTGTGCCTGATAAATCACGGTCGTACACTAACCGAAGGGGTTTTTCCCCTCGGCCTCAGCACCTATTCGCGATCCAAAACGCGGCGCTTTTGCCTTCCTCAAAACAAAGGAAAAGTTGCAAAGGCATAGTCATCTCGGCCTTACAACCACGGTATCGTCAGGCCGAGGCCGAAGAACGAAGGGGACACGGCCGAAGATATTAAGAGTCAAATCATCATATGGCAGCAGGGTCCCACACTTCATTTAATGAAGTAACGCCTCTGACTAGCAAACCCACTAGCTGCAAAATGGCATTTAATGCACGAGGGAAGAAGGGAAGTGACTGAAGTTAGGATTTGGTGATAGAAATCCGAGTGGTTAGGCGCAAACATACTTACCAATATTCTTACAAATTGAGGTCAGATCACCAACCACCAAACAGGGGCATTAAATGCGTCCCCACGGCCAGAAGCGCAGAACCCACGATCAGGGCGGCAGCCGAGATTTACCAGGATTCCTGGGGTCACACCACCATGCTTCACAATCCCAAATGTCGATTGGACTACCCACTTGCTCTTATCAGGCTCCACCATGCAGATTTTCAGCCTCGATTACTCCTCCAAGAGCTCCTCCTATAAATACCAAGTTCAAACTACATTCAAATGATTCAAACACCAAAACCAAAAGCCTCCCACGGAGCAAATTATATTTTCCTGTAATGCACTTTCATTATCTTTACTTGCTTTCCTAGGAGTAGTGTTAGATTGTAAGGAGAATCCGTTCATCAATATATCATACGACCCTTGATTTTCAAGGCGCCGGAGCACCATCTCTGTTACTCTTTCATTCATCCCATATATCATACGACCGTCGCTCCCTGAGCAACGCGCCGGAGCAACGCCCAAAATCCACCATCAACACCACCACTAAACGGCCTTGTAGCTCAGGCCGTGAACCTGACAGCCGAGATCAGTTCCTCTCTCGGCCACAGTCGTTTGATTAGAAATCGAACCCAAACAGGCGCACCACTTAACCATTTCATCTACATCACCATCTCGACGCACGGTAGACCGTGCTGGCACGCCTACGCACAACCGCACCGCACCCAAAAGAAGGAAGCCACGTGTTAACGCATATCTCCTCGGCCCGGAGCTCCAGGCCGTGAGATTTGCGCAGCCAACACTACTATGTTGGTCTGTAGTTGCGGTTCTCGTCGAAGGTCTTTGTGTTAGTTTTCATTTTTGATTTGTTCTTTTATTGTAATGGTCCAAAGTGACCTGAATTGGACTGTCTTGTTAGTCCATGACATGTGTGGTACTCTTTCCTCCCCGGGGATTTGTCCCATGAGGTTGTCCTAGAAAGGTTTTTACGAGGCCACTGTATCATGTTGCTCTTTGTACGTCTTTGGTTCTACGAATGAATTCTCTATCTAAAAAAAAACTACATCCAAAAGCTTGTTAATTTTTATGATGTAGTAGAGGTGTTTTAGTAATTTCATACACGTTGGTCATTTACCTACTATTATGAGTATGTGATATAAAATAACATAAAATTAAAATAAAAACAAACTCTACCTAGACCCCACTCTCACCAGTCGAACCCACCCACACCAACCCAAGCTATAGCATGATGTCATATTCCGATACCATTTTATAATTTCTAGTTAGGAAGGAACAGAGAGAGTGGAGAGAGATTTGTTTGCCTTTAAAAGAAAAGTTATTTTATTATTATTTTTAATGGATATATTTTTTACTATTAAAAACTTTAAAAATTTTGTTATAATTTTGTTATTCAAAAACATTTTTTAACATTTTAATCTACTTTGTTACATCACATATTCATAATAGCAAGTAAATGACCAACATGTATGAAATTAATAAAATACTCTTGTCACGTCATAAAAAATAACATATTGTTGGATGAAGTTGCCGGTAGGGGCAACGTGGAACTCCAAGCCTTGATCAATGGACTAAGGCCCAGTTTGGGATTGTTGTCACTTTTTAAAAAAGTTATTTCTGCTGTGCTTTGAAAATATTAGCTGTAAAGTAAAGCAGCTCTATGTTTGGTAAACAATATTTCTAAAGTGCTGTTAGTATAAAAAGCAGTGTCAAAACCGTTTGGTAAATTTTAATACAAAATTATTGTAATCGTGAATAATGACTAAAATAGACATGATGTTGAAAGTGTTATGTACTAATCATGTGGTGGTAGTGGTGGTGGAGTGGAGGTGATGGTGGTGATGAAGGTGGAGTCGGTGGTTGTAGTAGTGGTGGTGGTGGGGATGGCGGTTGTGGAGGTGGTGTTGGTTGTGGAGGTGGTGGTGGATGTGGAGGTTTTGGAGGAGGTGGTGGTGGTGGTGGAGGTGGCGGCAGAGGATGAGGAGGAGAAGGATGTGGTGGTGGTGGCGGTGGTGGTGGCAGTGGTGGTGGTTGTGGAGGTAATAAATGTGGTGGTGCAAGTGGTGGAGTTGGATGTGGAAGTGAAGGTGGTGTCATTTTTTAAAATGAATGATGGTATTTTGAGAATTAAAAAAATTCATTAAAGGTTCATCTCAGCTTCTTTTGAAATCAGCTTTGAAAAGTAACCCAGAGCCTGCTTTTATAAGCTGCTGTCAAAAGACCACTGCTTTTAAAATAATCGGGATATTTTATTTTTACCAAATACCTTAAACTGCTTAACTTTAAAGTGAAACAAGTTTTTGGCAAAAAAAAAAAAAGCAATCCCAAACGGGGCCTAAGGTAGCGTTTGGGAGTGCGGTGCTTATAAAATAAGCGGCTTTAAAAATAATTTTTGCAATTGAAAGTGTTTGGTGAAAGAAATCAGGTCAGCTTATTTTAAAATCTCAGGTCATCCAAAGCAGTTTTTCAAAGTAGGTTGGACCCAGCTTCTCAAAGATGCTTTGAAAAAAAACAGTCGGTTCCTTTTAATGATTTTTTTCATTTTTCCCATAACGCCCTTACTACTTTTCCAAAATAACAGCCCATATCCTTCCCATTCCAAAATGGGTTTCATCTCCTCTCTGCACACAGCACACTCTTCTTCTCACTGCAAGTTGGGCCAGTTATTGCGAGCCATAATAGCCACTGCAATTTCACCAGCAATCAATCTGAATTAAATTGACTTTCATTTGTTGATTTGTAAATTTCATTAAATTGAATAAAAAAATAGAGTAAAAAACCCTAAGATTTCTATTTGGGCAGGGGGTATGGCTTGGTGGATCTGAGCAGTGGGTAAGTCTTGGAGTATTTGGGCGGCGTGGGGGATCAAGTAGAGAGACGATGGACACTTGGGTGGAGAGAGAGAGAGAGAGAGAGAGAGAGAGAGGGGTGGTGGTTGGGTGAGGTTTGTTATGTGGGGCTGGCGTGGGGGAAGGGGTTGGGGGTGGTGATATGGGATTGGGGTCAGGTCGGGTGGGGTTGTTGGAGGGGTCTGGCGATTGTTTGCGGCGGGGGGATTGGTTCCTAACAGGGAAGGAAAGGAGGGAGGGAGTGAGAGTTTGTGGTGGTGATGGGGAAAGGGCTGCGAAGAGAAGAAGATGGGAGCTGAGAGGTTTTTTTTTTTTTTTTGGTAGAGACTTTTATTTGTTTTTAGACTATTTTAAATTTTTTAATATTATTTCCCTCATTTTCAATTTATCATTAAAAAAAAATTATTAACATATAATGGCTCATTTTCAACTAATTTTTTATATCTCGTGGTTTTTTTGGTCATTATACATACTCAAAGTGCTTCTGTATAAAAGTTTACCAAACACTTTGATTACTCACAAAACTTTTTCAAATATAGTTTACCAAACGCCTAACTGATTTTTTACACAGCTGATTATTCTTGCAGAACAGCATAAGTAGTTTTCTTTTTTAAAAGCATAGCAATGTCAAACTAAACTTTCAGGGAAAGTCAGATTTGACCATAATTAAAGGGATAACAAAGCAATTAAACTAAAAATTATTTTCTACTCACCTTTTGAAGCAGCAGTTTCATGTTGTTGAAGAGCAGCAGCCTTTGAAGGATCAATTACCCCAAAGTCAGTGGAAGCAGCTCGATTTACTGCATGTCTAAGATTCCCTTCGGAATCGAGCGATGCACTGGAATTCCAAACAAACATATGGAGGTCCTTATTATGCACTGCCTCACCACCACCATCTTTCTTCTTCGGCATGCCACTGGTAGACCTCGAGAACATTGGTTTAGGAGGCGGATACGAAGAGACCATACCACCATATAAGACCTCACAACTCATACTCCTCTCCCTCCTCTTCTTATTAGTAGTGCTCATCTTCAACGCCTCCTCATCATCCCCAAATCCACCTTGGAAACTGTTTGTATAGCCGTGTTTGCGGCTTGGCGCCTTGCTGGCACTAAACATGGCGTAAAAATCCGTCTGGTTGAAGCTGGATGCCCGTGAGGTCTCAAGGGAAGACTGCACGGAGTAAAACTCGACTCCAGTCAGATTGGAAGCCCGCGAGGTCATCGAATTCAACGAGTTTAACCTGTGTGACCTGTTGAAAGACGACGCATTGGATCGTTTCACCATGACGTGAAGCTTCCCGTCGTCGCCGATCTCCGCGTCTGTATGCAGAGGCTCTCGACCGCTGAGCGAAACGACATCAGAGTCAACTCTGAACGACGTAATCGAAGCTGCAGTCTCTGGGAACTGCTCGGAGATCAAGAGCTTGGCGTCGCGGTACTCGAACATGAAGAGCATGAGAGTGTACCAGATCACGCTCTGCAAAACAACAATCTGAACCATCAAGGTTCCGGAGAAGTCGCCGTACATGGCTTTGAGCAGCGGGATGCCCATGACGAGGGTGTTGGGGAGGGTGGAGAGGGAGAAGAGCGTGATCATCCACTCGAGGTTGCCACGTTTGGAGAAGGCTCGCCAGAGAAACAGGGCGACCAGGATGACAACTTTTTGGAGGGAGTCGGCGAGGATAAACTTGTAGTTCATGGCGTAAGGGTCGTTGGAGGAGATGAAGTGGAAGGAGAGCAATGGGACGGCGAAAACTGCCACGAAGCGGTTTATGCCGGAGCATTGGTCCGGGGTGAAGATTTTCCACCATCGGACGGAACCGTAGGCTAAGATCATAGCCACGTATAGAGGGACTATGGCCGCAAAAACATCGTATATGTCCTTGCCAGTGATCATGGTTACTGGTTTTGTGGCTTGGTTTTCTCAAAAATGAGGAGATGGGTTTTGTTGTTTAGAGTGAGAATTGGGTGGAGGAAGGCTTAATTTGTGGATTTTTAATCAGAGACTGTCGAGCGTTTGTGCGTGTGTGTGAGAGAGAGGTTTTGTTTGTATCTTCTTGTTGTGAAATGAAAACGGTGGCTGTGGCAGATTATTCCGACCATAAAATAAAAACGGAATGGTTTAGTTTTTTACATGCAAGTTTGTGTACGCATATGTGCTACTAGCTAGCTGCTAATATTTTATTTTTTTTTTTATTTTTTTTTTGTTTAATATATAACTTGTGGAAAATAAAGTAATCTCCAATTACCGGCCCCACTTAATTAATTATTTTTCTATGAGCCCCCTTAATTAATTATTGAAAATGAGGGGGGAAAAAAAAAAGCACCACTCGTACCTTTTAGGTATGACTCATGAGTCTTACAATTTATTTAGTCTTGTAAGACTTTTCTTATGTAGAGTCATCAATTGGCAATTGGAATTAAATATTTTAGAACCCCAGCAGTAAGTCAATGGTACAATTTCCCGTTGGATGTTAATTATAAAGTTTGTACGGATATGTGTGGAAGCAAATATTTGACGATTCTATGTTAAATAATTAATCTCATTAATTTGTGAATTATTTGATTAAATAATTAGTGATTCTTGTTAGAATCATTTAATTGACTTACGCATTGGAGGAAGGTCTTTGGCCAACACCCACTGGGTGTGATCTTTTCAATCCGTGTTATTTTGCAGGGAGAAAGAGGAACAAAGAGGAAGAAGGGATCATGAGACGAATATTCTCTAGGGAGGAAAATCACTCCCACAATATGTATAGAACTAAGATCACTAGGGATCTCAGAAGTGATGTTTTTCCGTAGTTAAAAAAAAAGTCAATAGTATTTCTCAGAAGCTTTAAACGGTTTTTTTATTTAACCCGTACGCCGATGCGAGCCACAAGCTCTGTGGGCAGAAGATGTCAAGAGGCTTGTGAATGACCGATTTCAGAGTCTCCAACTTAAGGGAAATGTGGACGAGGCCCTGAGCATGGAAGTTGATCAAGTGAACTCCTCGCCCTTCACCGAAGAAATGGAGCAGGCCACTCCTTCGAAATGGTTCACAACACCGTCCATCACACTATTCAAGGGGGACTCTGACCTTGAGAGCCATTTGAAGCACTTCAAGACTGCTATGATCCTGTACAAGGTTGACGACACCCAGATGTGCAAGGTATTTCCGATGACCTTGCGAGGAGCAGCCCAGGATTGGTTCCACACTCTACCATCCACATCAATCGACAATTTCAAGGAGTTTGCCCTCATTTTCACACAGGAGTACACCTCCTATCGATTGGTCAAAAAACAACCTGACCACCGATTTAATCTGCACAAGAAGCCTAACGAGTTTCTTTGAGAGTATATCAAGAGATTCAAGGCTGGAAAAGGGAACATCATAGGATGCGATGATCGAATCGCATCCTCGGCTTTAAAGAATGGCTTGCCGGCCGAGCACGAACTATACCGTGAGCTGACTATCGCTGTGAGCCAAACCCTAACAGAAGTCTTCGTGACAGCAGAGTGCTACGCACTTTGGGATGACGACCGTATCGTCGCGAAGAAAGCAAGTAAGCAAGCCGATCAACCAGCTAGGCAAGCAAGCCAAAAGAACAACAAGTTCAACAACAAGAACGAGGCCAATCGCAGATCGCAGCCCCAATGAAGAGCCCTGGCAACTGAGGGCTTCACTAAGTTCACTATCTCGATTCACCATATTCTAGCCCAACTGAAGGACAAGCCTTGGGTAAAGAGACCCCCGCCTCAAAGAGGGGACCCTGCTAAGAGGGATACTAGTAAATACTGCACATTCCACGGAAGGCACAGTCATTACACGAATGACTGCTTTGCCTGAAAAATGCACCTCGAAGAGCTGGTAAGATATGGTTATTGCACGAAATTCATTGCAAAAAAAGCTATCCATCAAATCGAGGATTGTGACGCAACTGCCAAGGAACCTCTACAAAAAGTCATATGGATAAATACGATCCTAGCCTAGTCGCAGGAGTTTGAGCTAACCACCAGGGAGAGAAAGAGAAAGATCAAGTAGGCGACTTTTGTCTCTCAAGTCACAACCAAAGACCCAGCCATTGAGGACGATCCTATCATCGGCTTCCAGAAGAAGGATTTGATCGGGCTGGATCTGCCACATAATGAAGCCCTCGTCATCTGCACCTAGATTAAACAAGTTGTGGTTTAGCGAGTTCACATGGACGAGGGCAGCACGGCCAACATCCTACAACTGTCAGTTGTCCAGCATATGGGACTAGAGCCCAAGATCTACAAGCTTGCCAAATCGTTCACCGGCTTCAACGAGGCAACATCGATCATTATGGGTACAATAGACTTTGACATATACTCACCACTGGTGGTCTACTCCCAGACCCACAAAGAAATCCTATGCTGACCATGGATCAGCAAGATTGATCTCGTCACGTTCGCTACGCACCAGAAGATTCGCTACCTCATCCCTTAGGGCGGAATCAGGCAAATTAACAGTGATCAGGAAATGGCAAGGAAATGCTCAGCCCAAGGGCTAAAGAAAAGCAAACAACAGGCAGATCATCTGGGTCCAGGCCATATAGTTTCCATCTTTAACCATCTTCGGTAAGGGGCAGATCACCGGCCTCCTTCCGATGCTCACACAGCAACCAGCGCCACTTACGAAACTTGGCAGGAATGTTCATGGCCTGATAAAACTTAGGCATGTTCGGATCAAGATTGAGCTTCTTGTTGATGTCATTTTCTGCAAATGAAAGACAGAAGTCGGTTAGTCACGTTCTGAAAAATTCAAACAAAGCTGAAGCAGATCAATGAAGTACAACATACCATCGCAATAGGTGAGAGAAAATAGCAAACCATCGTTGACCTCACCTTCCCACCTGCCGCTCACCTCCAACACGTTAGCATGCCGCACGTGATCCTTTTAACTTAGACTGTCTAACAACTTGGCGTTGCACACGCGAACTTGAGAATATTTCTCGTAGCGTCTCACTTCGAAGAAGTATAGGAATTCCCTCACTGCCAAATCTAGCTTGAAAAAGCAGCTCAGATTTTCGAAGCAGATGATTGCCCGATAAACATTCGAAGTACATTGGCTTGGAGCACACTCCATGGCAAAGAACACCACCTTGAAGAACTTCAACAACGGAAACATGAAACCTAATGAGAAATAGAAGGGACAGAACGAGATACTTCTAAGGCCCGGATAGGATCCACGCGATGCACATCGTCAGTCAGGAGGTCCACCAACTTGACATGCACGTCCTTCGGAATGACAAAGTCGAAAGTGGCACGCCATGTTTGAAATTGGGCCTCGGTGGTGACATGGTGCATATATGCCACAAATCTCTCTGTGTACACTTTCGAGCCACCCCACAGATACAAGGGCCCTTGTGAGCTCGGTGATTGGGTTCTCTTATTGAAAGACATGGTCGTTGAACAGTTACAAAACCAAGGAGAAAAGTGCAAGTCAAAACCCTAGTTCATAAAAAAAACAAAACAACAACAGCATTAAAATAAAATAAAAAAAAGGGAAATTAAAGTTGTTTGGACCGAACCAGCCCAGCCTAGCCCACACAGCCCTAGCTCACGGCTCAAAGTAGGAAAGGCCTAGTGCGCCTCTAGCCCATGCACGCCAAAAACAAAACAACAGCAAAAAAAAAAAGGGAAATTAAAGTTGTTTGGACTGGACCAGCCCGGCCCACACAGCCCTAGTGCACAGCCTAAAGTAGGAAAGGCCTAATGCGCCTTTAGCCCATGCACGCCAAGCCCCTGCAGTGCTGCATTCCAACCCAAGCCCGTGCCTTGCTTGTTCTAGCCTTGCGGCCCATGTCACGCTCCCGCAGTGCACAAGGCCCACTCCACCTGCTCCTCTAACCCTGCTCGCCTCCAAGCCCAAAGGACCAAACAAGGCGCGGCCCAAACCGCAAAGGTGCAGCCCATGTAGCTCTGGTCCACCCCTGTGCTCCCACTTCAGTGGGAGCCATCGCGCACAGCCAAGCTCCACTATTGCCGCCACCCATTGCCAACCGTCGGCACCACGTGACCACCAAATTACGGCAACCAACCAGTCCTCTATCTGGCCCTCCTCACCATGCAGCCAAAAATCAGAAATGAAGGGAAAAAATAAAACTCAAATGACCATGGGGTACATAACAACTCTTCTCCTTGACAAGCAGTACAATCCTCCAAGATCTCTCTCACTGACAAAAAATAGAGGAAGCGAGTTTGGAATTTGAAAAGAAGTGAAGAGGAGTCATGTATTTATAGCAATTAAGGTTCCTGACCAACAAGGAGTCCCAAGCCCATTTCAATTGGGAACCCAATTTCAGAAAAATTAGTAAGTCAAAAGCCTCCTCCAATCAGCAACCCAAGTCACAGAAGGAAAGCCCAGATGCAATGGGACAACCCAACAATTAATTCGCACCTCCTCCATGCCACCATGCACCATGCAAAAGATAGGGGCATTTGTGAAAGCAAATATTTGAAGATCCCATGTCAAATAATTAATCCCATCAATTTAGGGATTATTTGATTAAATTGGGGATTCATGCCATGATTGGGGATTTGATTAGAATCAAATCCCTAATTGATTCAATCTCTCCAAATTAGGGAAAAATAATTTCTTTCCATGTGAGGGATCATTCTTCCGAAACCCTAGTCACCAAGGTCCTTATAAATATGTGGTCACGCACAAGGCATGAGGTACGTCTAAAAATCCTGCGAAAATTCTCTCTCACCCTCCTTGCTGCCGCCACTCTCTCCCTCTCTCTCACAAGGCTTCGGCCTTTGGCCAACACTCCACGGGTGTGGTCTTTTCGTCTTTTCACTCCATGTTATTTTGCAAGGAAAAAGAGGAACGAAGAGGAAGAAGGGATCACAAGACGAATATTCTCTAGGGAGGAAAATCACTCTCACAATATGTATAGAACTAAGATCCCTAAGGATCTTAGATGTAATGATTTTCCGTAATTTTTTTTTTTTAAAAAGCCAACAGTATTTCTTATAAACTTCAAACGGTGTCTCGTCTATTTGCTAATCCAATCCGAATCCCATTTAAACCAGATGAAGTTATATCGAACTATATATTGCATGGATTTTGCGTCGAGATTAAGCAAAGACATTGACATTGGTGTAACAAACTTTATATAAAAAACAAAAACAAAAATAAAAAACCGTTTCTATTTTCAGCCAGAAGAACTCTTCTTCCCATAAAAAAAATTGCAGGCTCTTCTTCCAATAAACAAATTTCACGGTTCCTCTCTTCCCATAAAAAAAATTGCAGGCTCTTCTTCCAATAAACAAATTTCACGGTTCCTCTCTTCCCATAAAAAAAAAATTTGCACGCTTCCTAAGCTACCTGTTTTTAAATTTAATTTTTTATCGGTTACTTTGGTTCATTGGTTGTATTTGTTTCTTTATTGGTTATGTTTGGTGTGTTTATTTTGTTTATTGGTTGTCTGTTTCACTTTCAAATAAGCATATACAAGAGACCCACTTCCTCTCCCCCTCGTTACCCCAAAACCACATCTCCCTCATCCACTCCACATATTCACCCTACCTTCCCACTTCCTTCTCTTTACCCGTTGATGAAATTGAACAATTCTTTTTTAATTTCTCAAATCTAAAAAGTGTTCAACTCTTCATGATTTGGAAACCAAAGGGTCTGTAGAGGTTTTGACCCCAAAAACAAGGTCTATAGAGGTAGCGAAAGACACAAATATGCGACAGACAAGAAAAAAATTTCTCACCACCCCAATATGCGAGAGATAGTGGTAGAGAGAAAGAGAGAGATAGAGATTTGGCAGCGTGTTTGCTGCCACAAGTAACTGGTGCAAAAATTAAATGAACAAAAAAGGGCAGGTGCAGTAACAAAAAAGTGGAAAACTAAGGATTTTTGACTCTTTAGTTTCTGCCAAGGGTAAATTTGGAAATATATAATGTTTTTTTTCATAATTAAAGGTTGTTAGCATTTTCCACGAAGTTATTCTATTTAAGCAAAAAAAAAGGCATGAGTGTTGAACAAAAAAAAATCACATGGGTTGTGTTTGTCTAAGCCCATGTCCAGCAACCCTTATCTAATATAGATGATAAGTGTTTGAAAGAAAAAAAAAAAAAAAAAAAAAAAGGCAATTAAA
>NW_018921751.1:233922-265291 GCF_002207925.1 Prunus avium | reverse complement strand
CCCTAAGACAGTACTCATAAAGGTCCAAAGTTTGAGAGCTAGAACCCAAAAGAAATGCAGATAAAGCCCAAAATCAAAATGACAATGGACCTCAAAAATGATGTAAATGCCATAAAATGAGTAGGATTGGCTAATATATGACAGCTCTTACATCAAATACGACGAGACGAGACGCCTTGGGAGGTGAAGAGGAACGCTAATTTTTTGGTTTATTATCACATTCTTAGTGATATTTCTGGTGTATTGCAGTGTGTGTCTATTTTTTAAAGTTGGTGCAATTCTCTTTGATAATAAACATGAGTATTTTGCACGGTTTTATCTATTAACTGTGAATTAAAATATTATCATTTCATTTTGATGCGTCTATTTTGTATATAATTTTTTTAACCTTTTACACCTTGACTCCGGAATGAAAATTTCTGGATCCGCCACTGCATAGCATAATGGCAATTAAATGCTTGGAAGGAGCTAGTCTTTTCTGCAATTGACAGTTTACCAGGTTGCTCGCACGCGGTTTCAACTTTCAAGACTTCATGTTAAATAGTTTTTATTTTTATTTTTTTAAAGTTTAGATAAGTTTATATTTTAATTGGTTTATTTCATATTATGCGAAGCTCATACCATCAGTTATATGTTTCACCAAAATAAATAAATAAAGATGCTTAAAGTTTGTTCTGCTAAAATTTCTCAAAGTCTCAAATGTGATACAATAATTTATTGGGAAGAAAATAAAGATGTTGGTATCCCAATTGGAAGTGACATAAATTTATGACGAGAATGTAGCAACTGAAACAAATGAAGAATGAGGGTCAAAACTGTTCTTTTGAATGAAGAATCGAAAATGATTGAATCCAGAATCATAGATACTTGGCCAACCAAGGTAGCTCCTTGCTGTCCTTGAGTGCAAATACGACATCGTCGCTGAAAGACAGACATAAAATCATATGAGGTCACAGAAAAGTCCAAGGTTTTCTTCTGATGGTAATGCAGTTGCATGAAAGGGTGAACCATCAAAGCCAAAGTTCAAAGTAGCTGTATTACACAGAATTCTAATAGGTATCAGAAGTTTTGGGAGAAAAAACTAACCTCGGAAAATTGAGCTGCAACTTCTGCAACCTATGCTTTGCTCCCGATTCACATAAAACAATTCTGCACTCCCCAAGCTTACAACTGCCAAAAATGTACAATTCAGATATTAAATAATCCATGCTTATATAAAGTTAGTATCAACTCCAGAAATTAACCTCTAATCGTTCTCACTAACTATTCTCCCGAAAGGCAATTGCAGACACAAATAACAGCACTCGAAAATGGACATCATAAACCATTTAAAAATGCAACCTGACATCCGCATCAAAGAAAACTTCAAATAGAGGGGGACCATCACCTAAAATAGTATGTGCAAAGTACAAAAGAAATGAAAGCAGTCATTTTATTTAACACTCAATATTTTCTTAGTCAAAAGCCAAAACTAGTGCCGCTCTTCAGGTTCATAACACTCCCATTTGACAAGACAACAAGGACCAGAGGAGATCAATGGACTATGTTTCTACACATGTATATAGCAAGATATTAGTATCAACGCATGTCTTACCCAATTTTTAAGAGCATGTCATGTCCGGGAAATGCTTCTCCGTTACTTGTACAGAGGCATGAGACTGTCATTGCCAACTGCAAGGAAAAACATAAATTCAATGAAAACACTATTACATATATATCAATTAATCGTAAAATTCCAGCGCTAGAAATCTACAGTGAAGGCATCAAAGAAACTGGTGAACCAAAATAAAAATAATCTGGTTTGTAGTTGAGATGCAGTATAGCAGTCAGGAACAATAAGTATTCTTTTAGTCAGTATTTCAATGCAAGCCTGCGGGCCAACAATAATCACCTCCAGTGTGAAATACTATTATTTTAAACAGAGGTTCCTCTGAATGTACAATACAAAAAGAGTAAATGCACACATCGTTCAGGAAAAAGCTTGAGAAGTTCACCTTTTCGAAAGTTGTTTCTGATAGATGCAGGGACGAATCCAGGATTTCAAAACTCGGTGGGCTAAATTTACTTTATGTACGCAAGAAATTTCAGCAGTGAAGGCCAAATTGCACCAAGTTGGACTTTAGAACACGTGTGATAGAAAAAAGAGATACACAAAATAAAAAAAGAGAAACGAAGGAAAAAAAAACAAGAGAAAAGCAAAATATATATATAGGAAGAAGAGACTGTGGGAAAAAGCTCAGTTCGTAGTAGATCCAAACCATTAAAAAATAAAAACGAAGGAGAAACAAAGGAAAAAAAACAAGAGAAAGGCCGGAAAAACAAAAAGAAATAGGAAGAAGAGAGAAAGGAGGAAAAGAAGAAAATAAGAAAAAGACAGAGCATGGGTATTGAAATTTTTTTAAAAAAATGCATGGGCTATAGCCCATACAACCCAATAGCTGGATTCGTCCCAGGATAGATGAACACCTCAGCTCAAGTTAGTTTAGTATTGTTAGAATACCCACGTGCTATTCACGTGTTAGTGTTGGCATCTGTTAAGCATGGCTGTTAATTAAGCCTTCAGTCCTTACAATTGTATATCAGGTAAACTTTGCATTGTAATATTCATTCAGTGAAAAAGATACAGAAAATCTCAATGTATTCTCTCTATTTTTCAGTCTTCTTCTTCCTTTGTTTTCCAAATACCTCTTCTGTTATCACAATGTCGTCACGAGACCTGCATAAAACTCATTTCCGTATGTTTTGCATGTTCTTAAGCTCAAAGCAAATCTATTATCCGTCCATCAACTGTGTAAAGACAATAATTGTTTTATAACATTTGACGTCTCTGGTTTTTATATACAAGACAAGATAACCAAGGCAATTCTTCTTCAAGGCAAGAGTAATCACGGTTTATATCCTATTCCTCTTGCTGCTTCTCAAAGATCTCGAGGTGTTTCTTCTATTTCTTCAGCTCCAGTTGCATATCTTGGACAACATGTCAACGTCTCTATCTGGCATCAAAGGTTAGGGCATCCAACAAATACCGTTGTGCAAAGAATGCTTCAAGATTCTGCTTTATCTATTTCTGCTGATACTTCTCAAGCACTATGTACTGCTTGTTTACATAAAATTCACAAGCTTTCTTTTCCTAAGGATCATGTTAAGTCTAGTGTTCCTTTTCAGCGGATACACAGTGATGTATGGGGTCCTTCCCGACATAAATCTATAGATGGTTTTAGATACTATGTCAGTTTCATTGATGAGTGTACTGGTTACTTGTGGCTTTATCCACTGTTTAATAAATCTGGAGTGTTTGACGAATTTCTCAAGTTCTATGCTCTAGTCACTAATCAGTTTAAGGCTCCTATTCAGTATTTTCAAAGTGATGGGGGCGGTGAGTTCATTAGACTATAGGCAATTTTCTTCTTTTTTGGATTCAAAAGGGATAATTCATCAGTTCTCTTGTCCATACACCCCTCAGCAAAATGGTTTGGCAGAGAGGAAGAATCACCATATTATCGAAATTGCTCTTACTTTACTAGTTGCTGCTGCTCTTCCTGATAAGTTCTGGTTTCATTTAGTTGCTCATGCTGCTTATCTCATCAATCTTATGCCTAGTTCAGTTTTAAGATATCAGTCTCCTTTTCAAAGCTTGTATGGCAAGGCTCCTGATATTAAATCTTTTAGGATTTTTGGTACTGCAGTTTACCCATATCTCAGACCTTATAATGAACATAAGCTTCAGCCAAGAACAGCTCAATGTGTTTTTATGGGATATTCTCAAGGTTATAAAGGGGTCATTTGTTCAATAGATCCACCGTAAGGTTTATTGTTTCTAGACATGTCATTCATGATGAAACTGTTTTTCCTTTTAAGTCTCATTCCATCTCAGTAGATTCAATTCCAGTTTCATGCTCTTCCAAGACTCAGCCTTTACCAATTTGTGTTTCACTTCCTCCATGTATACAAGTCTTAAATCCTAGTGATATATCTGGTTCTATATCTCCTCAACATGTTTCTTCACAAAATCATAGTTCACAGAGTGTTTCTATTTCATCTTTAGAATCTACTGAGAATCCTGCCTTGTCTTCCAGTGATTCAGTCTTATCTGTGATTAATGATCAGCAACTCCAAGCTCTCTTGCCTGCCTCCCCTTCTATCTCTAGTTCTGTGTCTCCTTCTTTTAACACTCATGCTATGCAGACTAGATCAAAGGCAAGTATCGTTAAGTCTAAATAGTTTGAAGATTATCAGTGCTATCATACCACTCTTACTGTTCTACATGATGCTGCTGAACCAGCCACTTATAAGGTTGCTTCTCAATCTGTTCATTGGATTCAAGCTATGAAGGTCGATGGGTATATCAAATTAAGAAAAACTCAGATGGTACTTTGGCTAGATATAAGGCAAGATTAGTTGCCCAAGGCTTCAGCCAAGCTCCTAGACTGGATTTCAGTGAAACTTTTAGCCTGTGGTCAGACACACCACAGTAAGGTTGATATTAAATATTGCAGCAATGAATCGATGGTCACTCCGTCAACTTGATGTTAAGAACGCATTTTTACATGGTGATCTTGAGGAAGAAGTCTATATGTGTCAGCCACAAGGTTTTGAGGATCCAAAACATCTCAATTATGTTTGCAAGTTACGAAAATCTCTTTATGGTCTTAAGCAAGCTCCAAGGGCTTGGAATGCCAAATTCACAGGTTATCTTCCAGCCATTGGTTTTGAATCATCTCACTTTGACCCTAGCTTATTTGTGACGCATCTAGGTTCAGATATTGTGATCCTTCTCTTATACGTGGATGATATAATATTGACTGGTTCAAAGGTAGCTTTGGTGCAAAAAGTTGTTGATGAATTAAGCTTAGCTTTTGATATGAAAGATATGGGGAAGTTGAAATATTTCTTTGGATTACAGATTTCTTATAATACAGCTGGAGATATCTTTGTTAACCAGGCTAAATATGCCAAAGATTTGCTTGCTAAGGCTGGTCTGAGTTCATGCCGACCTTGTACTACCCCTTGTAAACCACATGGTCAACTGTTATAGACTAAACGTGATGCTTTGACTGATCCTACAATCTACAGAAGCATTGTTGGTGCATTACAATATTTAACATTTACCAGACCTGAAATCTCTTATGCTGTTAACACAGTATGTCAGTTCATGACAACTCCTTCAGAGTTACATTTTCAGTTAGTTAAGAGGATTTTGCGCTATCTTCAAGGTACCTTGGATCATGGACTTACCATTACTAGTGGTGCTTGGGAACTTAATGCTTACAGTGATGCGGATTGGGCAGCATATATAAGTACTAGACGATCTATCACTGGTTTTGTGGTTTTCTTAGCTCATAATCCTATATCTTGGCAATCTAAGAAACAGAACTCAGTCTCACGGAGTTCAACCGAAGCAGAATACAGAGCATTGGCTCATACAGCAGTAGATTTGGCCTGGATTCGACAAGTTTTGCTTGATTTGAAAGTGTTTTCTACCTTAGCCTCCTACTATACATTGTGACAACCTTTCTGCTCTAGCATTGAGTTCTAATCCTGTGTTTCACTCACGGATCAAACATCTTGATATAGACTTTCACTTTGTTAGAGAAAGAGTACAAAGAAGAGATCTCTCCATGTAGTATATTCCAACAGATGAACAGGTTGCAGACATATTTACAAAAGGGTTACATAGTCCAATCTTCACAAAGCATTGTGGTAATTTGCGGCTTGGGAACCCAGCTGGATTTGAGGGGGAATGATAGATGAACACCTCAGCTCAAGTTAGTTTAGTATTGTTAGAATACCCACGTGCTATTCACGTGTTAGTGTTGGCATCTGTTAAGCATGGCTGTTAATTAAGCCTTCAGTCCTTACAATTGTATATCAGGTAAACTTTGCATTGTAATATTCATTCAGTGAAAAAGATACAGAAAATCTCAATGTATTCTCTCTATTTTTCAGTCTTCTTCTTCCTTTGTTTTCCAAATACCTCTTCTGTTATCACAATGTCGTCACGAGACCTAGAGCAAAATTGTTTTGAGACTATCAAGCGTTTATGAGAGAGAGAGAGAGAGAGAGAGAGAGAGAGAGAGAGAGAGAGAGAGAGAGAGAGAGAGAGAGAGAGAGAGAGAGAGAGAGAGAGAGAGAGAGAGAGAGAGAGAGAGAGAGAGAGAGAGAGAGAGAGAGAGAGAGAGAGAGAGAGAGAGAGAGAGAGAGAGAGAGAGAGAGAGAGAGAGAGAGAGAGAGAGAGAGAGAGAGAGAGAGAGAGAGAGAGAGAGAGAGAGAGAGAGAGAGAGAGAGAGAGAGAGAGAGAGAGAGAGAGAGAGAGAGAGAGAGAGAGAGAGAGAGAGAGAGAGAGAGAGAGAGAGAGAGAGAGAGAGAGAGAGAGAGAGAGAGAGAGAGAGAGAGAGAGAGAGAGAGAGAGAGAGAGAGAGAGAGAGAGAGAGAGAGAGAGAGAGAGAGAGAGAGAGAGAGAGAGAGAGAGAGAGAGAGAGAGAGAGAGAGAGAGAGAGAGAGAGAGAGAGAGAGAGAGAGAGAGAGAGAGAGAGAGAGAGAGAGAGAGAGAGAGAGAGAGAGAGAGAGTATCTTCTTCATGTGAAATGCAGAAACAACGGTGGCTGTGGCAGATTATTCTGACCACAAAATAACAACGGAATAGTTTTTACATGCAAATTTGTGTACATATCTGTGCATAAGATTTTGGAGAAGGCTGGCTAGCTAGCTGCTATATATCTTTCTTTTTCCTTTATCTTTTGGTTTAATACATAAAAGACATCTATAACTTGTGGAAAATAAAGTAATATTGCAAATTGGTAACATTGTCTATAATTACGAGTGAGAGATTTTATGCTAAATATGAGTGGATGGGTTGGATTATAGAGGCATTGTGTGCCTGTTGAGTGTTGCAGAAGTTTTCTGTACATAGCCTTAGATGCTCCGTATCAGCTTAAATTAAAGAAAATGAAACTAATAGGTAAAGAATAGAGCAAGAAAAGGAAGAAGAAGAAGAAGGATTTCCCATCAAAATGGAAGAGAAAATCACAGGGAGAATCTGAGTTTCTTAATTTGTATCAAGTTCCTGAGTGTCTTTGCATATATTTGACTCAAGTTGATTACTGATCATAATCTCACTCCTGTTTAAAGGCAATTAGAGTTCAGGTCCTAAATTGGATTGGTTTTTGAATTGTAACTTTATGTGCGTTTCTAAATCTAACTTACCAACTAACTTTTGATTTAGTGATATTTATCTCCATTTTGTTGAAGTAAATTTCAGGTTTGGATGCGATGACGAGTTAAATACCTAAGAACTCCTACTGATTAAAATTGATGCCATCCTATGAACCCAACCCTTCTGTAATGGTGGGATTATTTTCTCTCATCGCATTTTAGGTTTTGTAATTAGTTTTAGAGGTTCATTGATTTTGGTTTTTGCTTAATGGTGGAATTAATATAGTCAAAGTAGGTTTCCCCATTAGCATCATTCTTTCATAGCAGTTTCGTTCGTTCAAGATGGTTGGATTAATTTGGTAGTTGGTCAAGGTAGCTTTAAATATGGAAAGCTGCACGTGTTGTCAATCCAGAGGAGCAAAATCCAAGTGTCTCTACATAGGATAGATCAGTTGGGCCATGCCATGCCAGCAGCCGACTTCAATACAAATATATTATGGGAATGTGCGTGTGCTTATTGCTCTGCTTTCTACTTCTTTGACCAAATACGTCCGTTACTTTCAGAGTTTCAGCCCCAACTTCCTCATTTCGGCAAAACATGCAGTAACACAACAAAGGAAATTAAAAGGAATTCATTGGTTAAAATGTGAGCATTCAACTCAAATTAATTGACAATTAAATTATCGATCAGTTTGGTTTTCGGTATTGGTAGGGTTTTTCAAAAACCAAAAGTTCTGTTGTTTGTCTAAAATGCACAAGTGTCTAGATTGTGCAAAGAAAAGAAAGGAGGTTTGATAAATTACTCAAATGGTCTCCAAATTTATACGCGATTTACATTTTGGGGTCTCAATTAAATTATTCGTTTAAATGGTCCATCAACTCTATATTATTTGCTCCAATGGTCCTACCGTTACATTCTGTCAATATTTCCGTTAAATATGAGAGCAAATTGGTCATTATTTACCCTAAAATTTGGTTAAATTTAACAGAAAATTAGACGGTAGGACCAATGGAGCAATTAATATAGAGTTGATGGACAATTTGAACGAATAATTTAATTGATGCCTCAAAATGTAAATCACGTATAAATTTGGGAACCATTTGAGTAATTTACCCTAATAACATTTTAGGAAGTCGGTTGAGTTGGTAAGTTGTACAATGGGTCGGGTTGGCCGAATTCAGCCCCACCTGACCCGATTGGCAAAGTGAATGAGTACGTGGTTGGTAGGTAGGTCGGTTCACGTTACAGCACAAGTGCAAAGCATGAAGCAGGCCACGTGGCAAGAGCATGAGTATTTTGTATTTTCTTCCATACTAAGCAAGCAAATCATCTTTGTAATAAGTCAGCTCACGGCAGAGACTAGAGAGCACGTGGAAGAATGCAAAGGTTGTTTTGTTGTCTTTTTAAACTTGTCAAGATTTACAAATTTGTCTTTTCTTTTAAGTTATTGAATATGTCTTTTCCTCGTGTTCTGTCAACATGCATGCAATAAGAAAAGTTTACTTATTTTCCCTTTTTTTTATATATTTTTTTTAAGGAATTCCTCAAATAATTTATAGTTCATAGGACGCAGCCTCAAGTTATACTCATAACACAAATTTGAAATTTATAGAGATCTCTCAAATAATTATTTGAGATACATTCTTGTAGGGCCATTTCATATTGTATTTTAGCGATTTCAAACTGTCTATTTTGATGTATTTCTTCAAAGATCATCTTTGCAAACACTTGAATATTAATCCATTCAACCACAAATTAATGGTTGTTATTTTACTATTTTTGTGAAACAAAGTGCTCGTCAATTTTGTTCGTCACAACTATAATTCTTCCAATTTGTATAACTTGTTGCATGAATGATATGTAAATAAAGACTTGAAAAATAGATGGTTTGGATCGTTAAAATAATATAGACACCAAAAAGTGTTCTTCAAATAAAATTATTGAACGATACCTCTCGGAAAGTTGAAATTTTCTCCTCTCTATTTGCTTTGTGTAGCTTCATTTATGAAACTCCAAACTTTGAACCAAGCCATTAAAAGCCTTAACACATAAGAATGTAAAAAGAAAAACTTCTAAATTGGAGTTATGCGAATCAATTTTACCACCATTTCTTAAGTCTTACAAATAGTAGCGGTAAGGAAGTTTGTGCGAATTCAAAATTTTTTTTGGGTATCATTCTTCTTCACCATGATATGTGTTTCACTCACGGATCAAACATCTTGATATAGACTTTCACTTTGTTAGAGAAAGAGTACAAAGAAGAGATCTCTCCATGTAGTATATTCCAACAGATGAACAGGTTGCAGACATATTTACAAAAGGGTTACATAAGCTTGTTAAAAGGTAACCCAACTTAGCATTTAAAAAAAAAAAAAAAGATGAAAAACCAATGAAAAATTGGGACTTTTCACCTAATATGTAGGATTTTCTTAGTTTGTATGTTTCTTGCTTGCTGGGCGTGTTTTGCCTAGAGCTTTCTTTGTTTTCAGTCTGGCTGTGTTTCCCTTTTGCTCTCTAGCGTTTGGAATGGAATTGTCTTCGACAAAAAAGAAAATAGTACTACAGCAAACAAAAATCTTCATAATTATTGTACAATTCTTCGAGTCTCATTAGAAGATCAAGAGATAAGACTTCGAGCGGTTAAAGCAAAAAAAAATTGAGAGATAGAGGGAAAGAAACAGAGGAGCAAGAAGGTTTTTGGGTCTGATGAAAGAGAGAGTTGGCAGATAACAGGAAAGAGGACATTGGTCTATTTTTTAAGTCTTCATTTATAGATCATTCTTATAAGAAATCAATATATATGCTGGGGCCCACTAAATTTTCTTTTATAACAATCTAAATCGTCTATTTTCCAAGTCTTCATTTATAGATCATCCTTACAAGAAATTAGACAAATTAGGCACCACTAAAACGTCTAGTTGTGGCCAACAAAATCAATGAACACGGTGCATCAAGAAAATATTAAAATAAAACACATTTGATTAAGTTGTCAAATGGATTCAGATTCAAGTAAAGTATGCAAAGATAATCTTTAAATGAATATACTTGAAAATAGACGGTTCATGTCATTAAAATATAATATGAGTCGGCCCTATAATGGTGTCCCTCAAATAAGCTTATATGAGAGATCCCTCAACTGAAGCTCTCTATATGCAAACTGAATTTTTTTAACAATAATAAAAGCAAAAGATGTATTATACAAGGAAAACAGTTTTGATATAGAATGTATTGGCAAATTCATATTGTATAATAAAGAAGAGTAATAGTTCATAAAGGGATAGCAACAAGAAACTCTTAGTGACCATTTCTGTCACCACCCGGGGGTCGGTGGAAACCCTGCGCCTGATGCATGAGAAAATAAAATAAAAAGAAGTCGAAATAGGGTTTAAAAATTAACTTTTGTTGGGAAAGCTCCCGCGGCGAAAGGGATTAGTCATTGCTGTCGGCGGTGAATACCCTTGGGTCTCACCTAAAAAAAAAATTAACTTTTGTTATAAAAATGCTCTATCACTCACATCTAATTCAGCCTCAACTAGTTTAGTCTTTGTTTTACCCACTAATTCATCTGAAAAATAAAACATGGTGAGGGATGAGCAACCATTGCTCAATAGGGATATGAGATCTTACCATAGTAGATTACTGAGTGACATGCAATCACATAACATATAAAAATAATAATGCATGAATGAGCTTCAATTTTACCCAACCCGTTAATCTATATAATAGGGCAAGCAAATCTGCATGTCTCATACCATGCATTTTACCACTGTGATTCCGAATGCCCTAGTATATAAACTAACACCCATCTCAATCATCCCATAATTTCCCTTTTGCTAGTCGTCTTGCCTAAGCCATTGATCTCCAAGCCCAAATCACCCAATCGACAATTATACTGTCGATATCCTATTCTACTGTGCACACGAGCTCACCTGAACTTAGTCCCTATAATGGTCAACTCAACTACACAAAAGATCCTTCTCATTACCCTTTTTTCCATACTTTCTTTATAAACCCAAGAATTCCAGCCATCTCCGATAACATATGAACATGTCAATATTAATAAAATAATATAATGATGATTAACAACACGTAAACACCCAATAACAAAGAATACCAACCAAATTGTAATACCACGCATAATATAATGCTGGTGAACTTTAATTAAATTAATATCCATAAAGGCCCCCAAGAAATCTCCTACCTCGATTCCAAAGTATAGCTCCTAAAACACAAGCAAGCTCTCAATCTCCTCCAATATCATCTTTCCTTGCATCTCTCTATTACCTTGCATTTGCATGCAATGTCTCTAAGTTGTTGTATTGAATTAGTAGTGAAATAGGCTCCTATTTATAGTACAAATAAGAGTTCACTAAAGATGAGATAAGGGGAATGTCGGCATATCAAGTAGGTGGTGTCAATTTTCATGTGAATATGAATGTAATGCTGCCAGCTATAAGAAATTATAGCAGGAGATGTTTCAAGCTCAGCAAATTCAAGATATAAAGATGACAACTCACAAGGTGATAGTGCTTCTAAGTTGACTATAATAAAGTGGACGTGTCTATCATTAATATGATCAAAGTTGATCACTACAATTCTTTAAACTTAGCCACCAAGTATTAACATGCAGGAGGTGCAACGAGGTAAGGCTAACAAAACATATTCGGATATTTATTTAAAGCATAAACTTATTATTGATAATTTTTAAGAAAGTATAACATGTACCAAGACAACTATATATAATTAATTAAATATATATAAATTATAAACTAAATAGATAGCAAAACATTTAATTTCCCAAACATAGAATTTTAAAATACGGGTTTTCACAATTTCATAACCATTCCATTTTTCAGTTCTCAATTTCCAATTTTCATTGTTAAAGGTGGTGAGTCCCATATCATAATTTCAATTTTGACTTACTTTAGTTAAAATGAAATTATGTAGTAGCATTAATTGTGGAACTTAGAAATGATTTTATTTTTCTTGAGGTCAAATTGTGAATTTAAAGTCGTAGTATGAAATGCACGTTAAAAAGAGTGTATCATTTTTTGGTGAATTTTTCAAAATAGAATGATTTTTCGTAAATTTTGGGTCTGGAGGATGTTCAAACTGGGTCAACAGCCGAACGCAACGGGTGAGCAGCCAAGTCCAGTATTGCTCAATTTCCTTAGTTGTGATTTAGACTATGAGGGAAAATGTTCACATTACAACTATGGAATAAAATCTAAAGAGGAAGAGCTAAGACGCGCAAGATTATACATTATATTTTCATTAACAAAAAGAGGTTTTTTTTTTCTCTCTCTTTGGAGAAGAAAAAATTAATTTAAAAAACTTGATTTTAAGAAGAGTTATTTACACTAACACTCCTTCAGGGTTTTGGTGTTTTCACAAAACCCCACGAACACCCTATAAGGTTTCAGTTTGTTTTCACAAAACGTCTTTTTGTTGATTGTTCGTCCAAAAATTGATAATTTCATTGAAAAAAACTTATGCAAATAAAAAATTAACCTCAATTAATATATATGCAATCTAATCTCAAAGACCAACTCTGTCTTTTGAAGAATTTTATTTATTTATAAAATCATAAATCTTTTAATGAAAAATCAATGAAAATGAGTTTTGTGAAATCAAACTGAAACCTAAGAGGATGTTCGTGTAATTTCAAAAATCTTAAGGGATTTAATGAAAAAGCCGAAAACCTTAAAGGGGAGTTAGTGTAAATAACTCTTTTAGGAATAATAATTTCTTTTGGCAGTCACTAGGTATAATAATTTTTCTTCATCATATATTTCACAAATGATGGATTAGATTAGAACAAGAGAAAGCCTCGACCATTGTGATTATTAATTTTTTTTGGTCAATGACCATTGTGATTATTTAATAATTAAGATTTGATTAAGAAACCCACGGCCCCCTTCTTACTCGACCATGCATAATATTCTTTTGACGCAAAATTTCTACCTGTCTCTCAAATGGTTGAAATTCTAAAGCACGCGTCCGTAAAGGAAATCTCCACTTCATATGCGCATTCATTAGAATAATTAATTAATTCTTTGGTCAACCACTAACAGTGCTACGCAGCCGTTGGATGAGCGAAGACTCATCGGACGGTGCAACAAAAGTCCCAAGTCCCAACCCAAAATAAAGCAAAGCAGCACGCAGAAAATGGAAATCGGGTCAACAATTTCACTCACTAAAAAAAAAAGTCAAACCCGGCAAACGAAAAACGAATCGGAGACGAAACGTTAGTCACGTAGCGGGGCCCACCCGCCACCTAGGTTCCTGCTCTATCACGTTTACTTCGTCGTGGTTGTCAAAATTTTTCAAATTCGTGGGACCCCCACCACCAGCCACCACCAGCACATTTCTTTCATTCATGAAACGTAGCGTTTAGTTTGGAATTTGGGTTTATATATTGCGTGGAACGATGAGGAAAGTTCTGAAATTGGTCAAATACTCGTGATGAGGAAAAAGAAAAACAATAAGCGTTTTCCATGTTTGCATTTGCTGTTTAAATTGTAGAGAGTAGACCAACTAGCCTTTGACTCTAAGTTTTGCAACAGAAAAAAAAGTCAATTCACATTATAGTCTCTTCAATTATCAACACCAAACCAAGAAAGTAACTAGTTTCTTCATTGACAAGTTTAAAATAGCCACCGGAGTCTAGTCCAATGTAAAATGCCCTTTATTCGCAGATCAGTGATTTCATGTTCGAACTCCCATAACACTTTGATAGGATGATACAGTGTATATGTGAGAAGGACGCAAATTGTACGCATAATCGCCTAACGTTGCATAGACGATTTTCAATCATTAATCTAGAGGTTCTATGATAGATCCTACACACATGAACATTTTATAGCCAAATATAAAAATGTACAAGTAGAAAGAAAGGTAAAGGCTAAACACATAGGATGGTGGAGTTACTTTTCTTTGGTTTGTTTATTTGCAACTTGCAAACATAAGCATGATGGTTATTGTTTTGTTCTTAATGATTATTGTTTATTGGGTTGAAGACTGCTGGATTCAAATGTGCTTTGGTTGATTATTTAAACATCTACTTGATTTGAGTACATGAACAAGTCAACATAAGCCACTGTGTGAGAGCGCCTTTGGCCCTTGCCCACCTAAAAAAATATACTGCCAGAATAATCTTTTATTCACTGTGAGCAAGAATCTTTACTGATTACTTTTGCACAAAACCCAATTTGGCTTAGACTTTTTCAACCCTAACAAAACCACCCATTTGACATTATGAATAAATCCCTTAACCCCATAATAAATCACATTTATTTTTTATACAAGCGATATTCTACCTTAATTTAATCTAAATTACGAAAAAGAAGGATTCGAATTCGGAACACATCTGCTCTAACCAACTTGACATAAGCAAATAATAAATCACATATTTGACTCTAAATGATTCTGACAAAAACTGCAATTAAAATAAAAGATACGGTAATCTTCAAGAAATTGAGGATTTGATAATTTGATAATCCCAAAAATTGAAAAAGGCAGTCAGTGCGTTTACACGCAGAACCCTCTTTGCCCAACTGTGGGGTCCATCACCAGCTCCTTTAGACCTGAATAGCTCCTATTTTATCTTCATGTCATCATGTGCCATGCAAAATTAAATTTAGAAGAAAAAAATCCAAACCAATCTCCACCGTTGGATCAAACCTTTGACTTTTGTACCTACTTTCCATTTCTTTTATAACCCCCCACTCCCCTCTCTCAATCTCCCCCAATTCCAAACCCATCCTCCTCTCTTTAAGTCTCCCTTGAGTCTCTCTCTCTTTTCAAAGCCTAGCCAGCGTCAATGGCTATTGATCTCGTCGGGTTCTCAAGGATAGACGATCGGACGGCCATGGAAGAAGCAGCCTCCGCCGGCTTGCAGAGCATGGATCACCTGATCCGCGTCCTATCGAATCAAACCCCTTCCCAAACCCAAACCCAAACCCCCCTCGACTGCCGAGAAATCACCGACTTCACAGTCTCCAAGTTCAAGCAGCTCATCTCCGTCTTGAACCGGACCGGTCACGCTCGGTTCCGCCGCGGACCGGCCAATCAATCCTCCACCCCGGTCCAACCGGTCCAACCCAAGCCTCAGACGATTTCGAGTGCTTTTTCTGTCCCTAAGTCCAACAACGACGACTCTCTCACTCTCTCCCCGCCAATCTCCACGACGTCGTCGTTTTTGTCCTCCATCACAATCGGAGACGGAAGCGTTTCGAACGGTAAAGCCATCTCGTCAATTCTCGCGCCACCGGCGCCGGCTTTCTCAGCCGGGAAACCTCCTCTCTCCCAATCTCACCGGAAACGGTGCCACGATAACGACGTCGCAGCTAAAACGTCGTCGTCCGGCCGCTGCCATTGCTCTAAAAGAAGGTACTGATTTTGTGCATTTTTAGCTCAAGATTTTTCTTCATCTTTGAATTTTTTTATATTAAATTAAATTTATTTCAATTATTTGCAGGAAGTCTAAGGTTAAGAGGACGATTAGAGTGCCGGCGATTAGTTCAAAAATCGCCGATATACCTTCGGATGAATTCTCCTGGAGAAAGTACGGTCAAAAGCCAATCAAGGGCTCGCCTTACCCGAGGTATTATTCTACTCTTTTAATCTCAGCCGCACATCGGGTTGAAGGTTTCAAAGTCAAACACAGATCTCAATGTTTTTTTTGGTCCCTTTTATTAATGATATTTTATTTGCTTTTTGGTTTGCAGAGGGTATTACAAGTGTAGTAGCGTGAGAGGGTGTCCAGCGAGGAAACACGTGGAGAGAGCACAAGACGACCCCACTATGCTCGTCGTTACTTACGAAGGCGAGCACCGTCACCCGCACCCTTCCATCACAGCAGGCTCTGTGGGCCTTGTTTTCCAGTCAACCTGAAATCCGGTCCACATGTTGCGTCCATCATGACCGTTGAAAGCGCGCCGTGGCACTGCAAGGGACGTTAGTATGCCCGAGCAGAAAGTCAAAGGGAAAAAATATCCAATGTCAAAATCAAATATACGGTGTAATGGGAATGGGAGGGGTTCGATGTAAATTATGAAAGAAAAGAAGGGTGAAAGTGAAAGTGAAAGAAGGAAATGGAATATAATTTTGTTGGTACTTTTGAATATTAGATATATTGAATTTATTTATTCAATTTAATCAAATCTTTTGATTCGAAATTTATTGTTGGTGGATGGAGAATTAGATTCTTTTGGTTCAAATCCTGGTTGCACGCGCAAAAAGTCAAAAGGAGTGGGGGGTGGGGTGGGTGCGCATTAGAATAATAATCTTCTGTTGTTTAATTTCGATGTCGTTTTATATGAGAAAGTCAATGGAGTTATTCGTGGGTGGGCCCATGCCAGCTAACGCAAGTTTGGTTGTGTTCGTTGACTGTGAGATGTGGGTATTGCTGTTTGTGTTTTGTGGTGTGCAAAAAGTCAATGGGTTGAATGATATTATGAAATGATGGGGTTTTGAGCAGCGAGCAAATTTTGGTTTATGACTTATGACTTGGGACCAACGTTAAGGTAGGTAATGTGATGTTTGCGAATGCGTGGCAGGTCGATACGGTCTGTTGTTTAAATTATAAAAGAAGTTGATTAAGAAGACATGGGCTTAGTCAAGTTGGCTAAAATAGATATGCTCCCTATTCTGCACCCGAGTTTGAATTCCCCTCTCCGTAGTTTAGATGAAATTAAAGTAGGGATTCCGAGCCTCCAATCTTAACCATTTAATTAATTTTATGACTAAAATTCTACCAGCATAATTATATTAAAACCTTATGCATTGGATCAATTGCCCGCATATGTATCTTCCCATTGTCTTCATCACCTGGAAAACTCTCATTTCCGCTGCCTTTGCTTCCGTCGCCCCACCCCACCCCATCCTCTCCTCCCTCATCACCCACTTGCCCTCATCATCTTCCATTATCTCCGAACCACACCCCACGACCCCCTTAGCAGATCTGAACAATGCAAAAATAACCAAACTATATGAACAACTAAATTCTTGAGTGGATTAAATGACATTGGTTTGTGGGTCTCTATTGCGCTGAGAGAGCTAAGTTCGAAATTTTCACATTTTCTATCTAATCCTCATATGCACGCGAAAATGTGGAAATTACTTATTCCACCTAAAGTCAAATTATTTGCATGGCTCTTAATGAGGAAAAGACTCCAAATTAGAAGTCGTATGCACACATTTATGCCTCTTATTCCACCAGATTGTCATGTTTGTATTTCTATTCATGAGACCATTGATCATCTTTTCATCTTTTGTTCCTTTGCGAGAAATATTTGGAGTTGTGTGCTTGATGCCCTTTTGAAGCCTCCACCCTGAGTCTAACCTTCTGTCTTGGCTCAATATGTTATCTTGGGACAATAATCCTCAAGGCCCTAATCATCTATCCTATCTAAAGCTATTATGATTTGCTAGCAAATTTGGGAAGCTCGGACCAATCTTTTATTCAACGATATTCCCCCCATCCAGCTCGATGTCTTCACATTGCTGCTCAAGTGGGATTGGATTACTCGAAGCTTAATCACCCTAGTCCTAAGCCTAAGAATCCAGTCCTTGATATAAAATGGAAGCCTCCTCCCATTGGTTGGATCAAATTGAACTTTGATGGCTCTATTCAAAATGGAAATGCTTCTACTGGCTTTGTCCTAAGAGATAGTGATGATCACGTGGTGCTTGTTGGTGCTAAGTGTTTGGGGGACCAATCAGTTACTGTTGCGGAAGCGATGGCCCTCTGAGATGGCTAGGCCCATGCAATTCACCGGGGTTGGAAAAAAGATTTTGATTTTGAAGGGGACTCTAAGCTCATTGTTGATTGTGTGAGGAGTCTGGTTAGTATAACGTGGACTGTGAAGATGCTAATCCAAGACGTGTGGCACCTGACCTCCTTATTATGTGATTCCTTCAAGATTTCTCATGTGTTTAGAGAAGCCAACTTCTTGGCTGATGCTTTAGCTAGCTTAGGTCATGGGTTAGACCCGTCCTTTCTTTGGGAGGTTGGTCTCCCTTTGTCTGTTGCACCTGCTTTCTTTTTTGATCTCTTTGGGCCTGCGTGTCGTAGAAGGTTTGGGCTGTAATTTCCTTTTTCGCATTAAAAAAAAACTTGAAAACAAACACCTTGCATTCCCTTTAAGATAACCAGTTGACAACTCATGATTGTTTTCTTTTTATTTTTATGCTCTGCCAACACTTGATATTGATACCCGGTTACTAGGCCAAATCCTTTACATTTTATGTACCAAGTATGAATAGAGAAATCTTCAGACTTTATTTAATGTTTCTATTTAATGTTATATGAATAGAGAAATCTTCATATAAACATTTTTTCATTTTCATTTTTGTCATTTACTTTTCAAGTTTATAATTGCAATAAACCGAATAGAGAAATCTTTAGTTTAGGGCAATTATCTGTCATTTACTTTGAGTTTGCATTGGCAATGAACAGAATCGAGAAATCTTCAGTTCCATCATGTCTCTCATTTTCATTTATGTTATTTTTATTTTCTGCTTGTTCTTATCTTTTGCACTAGAAAAATATTGAAGTCCTCTTCATTGAGGCATAGAAAAGAACCTATACTGGGTCAGTTCTCCACCCAATTCACAATCGATTGATTAGAGTCTATATTGGAGTGCATTTTACATTTTTCAATCACTTTATGTTGGAGCTTTAGTTACCAACAGTGGCACGCCTACGCAAACAAACACGAAAACAATCCCGCAGCCAACCCCGGGTCTCCGCAGATGAATTTTCCGGGGTAGAACAAACAACTAGCATGTCCTTTAGTTGGATAACATCTATTTTTTAGGAGTACAAGAAAAATAGATACTTTAGAATATATCTTTTTGCTGGATCAAAGATACTTGAATTCACTGAGGAAAAGATGAAAGAGTAGGAAGCATATAAGTCAAGCAGGTAACGTACGTAATTACAAACTTCACATTTAGAAATCCATAGAACTACAAAAACCCTCTAAACCAAAACTTACATTGAAAATGCAGAACCATAACAAGTAGTAAAAGTAAAAGAGACAAACATCATTTTGGAAGATGAGGCCGGTAGTACATGAAAAAGAAAGATCTCAACGAGGAGGGGATCCAGAGGGGACTGTATATTCTCAAAAAGGGGCCGCTAGTACATGAAAAATGTTAGTGTGTCATTATATTGGGATATAATTGATGGATAATTAGTATCTGAAGATGGACTGGAGCAACTACTATTGACTTTTGATGAAGTTATTTTCCGGAGTTCATCTTGGTTATAGCTCAAAGAACATAACAAATTAACATAATCTTGTATTGCTGCATCATAAATCAAACCAGGATCCAATGCTTTATTTGGATTGATGTGACCCACTCCCATGTCAAAAGGTGACGCATTTACATGATCATCCCCATGCCTATACGCTCGGATTGGATTACAAGTGTTATCCAATGTGTCTGCAGAGCCGATTTAATACCAGTAACGCTCCAACATGGATGTGCGTTTTTTAAAAGCGCTGCTACTCCAGCAACACGGGGGCACGCAAATGATGTGCCAGAAACAATTGTATAATCACTCTTCAAGCGTAGGTATGGATCTTTAATTTCTGGATTTGAAGCTGCTAGAACTAGTGATCCTGGCACAATCACATCTGGCTTTAAAATAGTTGGAAACTGTCGTGATGGACCTCTTCAAGAGTAAGAAGGAACAGCAGGTGTATGTTTCACCCCCATTATAGTCTGTTGGAATTTTATGGTGGCATTGGGTTTACTATTTTTCTTAGTATATTCGATGACCAGTTGTGCATCAGACTCTCTAATCACAACACAAGGGCATGGCATGTCTACTAAACCTAAACCCTCGGGATTATTATCAACAAGTATAGCTCCCAATTTTTGTGACAATAAGATATTTAGCATTTGCTTAATAATGTGGTAACAGTCAACATTATTTAGTGACATTTGTGGCCGTGACAAAAGGCATTAGTCACCTTTTTTGACTTTTTTGGTGACTAAAAAGGCTTTTAGTCACCTTTTTTGCTTTTTTTTTTAGTGACTAAAGCCTTTAGTAACCCCCACAACAGTCACCAAATGTCACCAAATAACGGTAATTGTTGCCACTTTTTTTTTGTAGTGATGATGTCCTCAGGAGCACCACGTATAGTACTAGCATCGTCACATCATTGCAGTCTGCTTGGGTTTTATTGTACACTAATGGCTGTTTTAGTGACGATGAATCACCTCGAAACATAGACCATCCAGTTATAGTCTTTCCAGTTTCTAAATATATAATTCCAGCAAACCATCGATCAGACATGATCCAACAGTTGCAACCCATGGGAACCCATTCAAAACTGTTCCAGGACTTGGGCCAATATTTCCTGCTGAAGTTGCAACAAATATACCATTTTTTTTATTGCATTTCATGAAGCTATTGAAATATGTAGGTCCATGTAACCATCACTTGAAGAGATGGAAAGTACATAACACCATCACTAATAGCTTGATGATCATGGCAAAAAGAACATCAGAAAACGATAGTCCCTCAGCCCAACTAACCTTATAGATAGCCAATTCGGCAAGTGTTGCAACACCTTTGACCGTTCCTTTTGCATAACCCGAAAAAGAAACTTCCTTAACGTAGTTCCCAGCAGCAATGGAGGTGATTTCAGTCCCATGCCCTTTAGTGGTCCTTGCTGAGTCCACAATCTTTAGACCTAAACGTTCTTGTTTCAAAGCTTTATTAAAATACCTGACTCCTATGAGTTTAAAGTTACACATTGAGGAATTAAAGTTATCGCTTCCATAACATGTGTGACGCAACGAGATATAAGGGATAGAGAGATTGAACGATAACCCTACAAGTAACAATATTGGAATCCACCAACAAATTGAAATCACCAGAGAAATTGAGTAAACCTCAAATATATTGATTAAAAATAAAATGAATATACTTACAAATACAATGCCATGAGTTGGCTTATTAAATAGAAAACAAAGAAACCCTAAAACCGTAGGAAACCCTTGGTTATAGAATATTCCTAAACTTAGCTAACAAACAAATAATAAAGATCATATTAGGAAAATAATATCCTAATAGATAACTTATCCTTCAAAATATAAAATAAAACATTAAATTAAATACAAATCTTGACAAAATCATAATTGCTTCAAACTTCCTCAATCAATTAGAAAATCCCAACGACATGCCTCCCTTATTTTCCTAGCGCCATTATTAACATTTAATTGGAATTTTCCTCTCTTGCACGATTTCCTTCCAATTTTGAGTCACTTTATTTTAATTAATTTTTCATACCATAATTGACCCATATTTCGTCATACATCAATGTGCCATTCCATTTTGCTGGATTTGTTTGGTTAATACCATGATCTTTAAAGCTTTCACTTTCTGGCCAACTACCACTATCTATGATACCAATGATAATATTTTGACCGCGATTTGAGACCGACCATAGGCCAGTCGATGGACTGAGACTGAAAGAAAGGAATTCAGGGGTATATGTTATCAAGCGTTAAAGTAGTTATGTCCTTATGAGCAGATATAAATAGAGATATTTAGTCAAATACCCATTTTTAGCACTAAAACTATAAATAAACCCTACACCATTTAATTTCTATAAACAAACCCAAAAAACACCCAAAAAATGACAATTGGCCCTATTTAATTTAATTTTGATTATTAAATTACTTTGATGCCCTATTGAGTGTTTTGGGCTTTTTTATATGTTTTGGGGTTGGGTTTGTTTAAGAAATCAATGGCAATTTTGTAATTTAAAAGGAGTTAAAAGCCTTTTTGTTATGTTGTAAATGAGCTTTGGGTGTGTTTATAAAGTCCATTTCATATAGGGTATTTTTATAATTTGAGCTCCTATATTGGGTATAATAGTGAATCTCCCATATAAATATTGAAAACTTCTTCAAAATAGTAGAGGCATTCCCTCTGTGACTCTATATGTTCTCTCTCTCTCTCTCTCTCTCTCTGTCTCCTCTCTTCTTCTCCTCTATCCTCCTCCCTCCGTCGTTGCCGTTGCTGCATGGCTAGATCTGGCCAGATCTAGTCCATTCCATGCCTCTACATATTCACTACGTCATCTTGTAAACCTGATAAGTCTTCACTAGGGTAGGTTCAAGTCCAAAAGACACCTCTCGCGATGCAATTCTCATATGATTTTCTCTCTCAGGTCTTTACACTTATTTTCTATTCAAATGTGGGGTATTGTTGGAGTTTGAATAGAAAACTAATGCTTGTCTTAGTCCCACATTGATTGAGCACAAGAACTTAACACACTTTATAAGCTTTAGTTCCTTTCTATTAATAAAATGGATTGGACTTGGGTTGGCTGCAATTAGGCTCATAGCTTGGGCCTTGGGCATTGACTTTTGGCCCAAATTGAATAAGAGCATTTTGTCTGTAGTTTTGGTCTCAAGACAAAATGGGTACATTTATGCAAATTTTGTCTCATGACAAAATTGGCAGATATTTGAGCCCTTAAATTTCTGCAGATTTGGTCACATGACAAAATCGGCAAAAATTTGAATCAACATGAGCTTTTGGGCTTTGATGATTACATTCGAAAATCAGATTAAACCTATCCCTGTCCTTTTACATCCGTTGCAACTGCTCATGAAAGGTTATCTAGAGGTCATTAAATAGCCAACCCTATTACAGAAGTAGGACTGAATCATGACACACGAAATCACTCACTAATTGAGGGAGAAAGAACAAATATACAGTTCGCCATAGTTCAAAATTCAAGAGCCCGAATTTCAAAGTATTGAAAGTTGTATCATGGAGACAGACGCCTACAGAACTACAAGGCATGAGTGTAGGGCCGAAATTGTCTGTGGACATTGCATTTGCAAGCCTCTATCTGTTTTTGGACATTGCATTTGCAAGCCTCTATTAGTCAGTTTACTTCCTTTGCCCCATGTACCCGTTTGATTTTACAACTTTAAAGAAATATATTATATTTGTACTTTGTTCTGAATTTTGATTTGTAATCACAAGAGGCAAGCCTTGTTGAGACTAATTTTCTTGGCAAACCTCAATGAGGTAGGGTTTTAGATGGGTCATGTTTCTGGTCGAATGCCACACTTTGGAAGGGCTAAAAGCAGTGCAGTGGTACCTCGAAAATATAAATCCAACACAAAGGCCCAGTACTCTGGTTCAATTTCTTCAAATTTGTTGGCCAGTCACTTCAAGATTCCATTTTAATTCTCCTTCAATTCGTTGAAGCAACGTTGCTGTTGGTATGAAATATACAGTTGATCTACAGCAAGCAAACAGAAAGCAGCATACACATGTGATGCTGGGTTTGGCTTTGCCCTATATAAAATCCAATAAATAGTAGCTTTAATGAGATGGATCATGTGATTTCACCAGCTTTTGCCCTGTCACTACTGCAGTTTCTCTCTGCACTGCACCTATCTATATTATTTGTTTTGGATCTTAAGCAACCAAACTGTACTTCATGATCATGACTCAAGATAATCAATCTAGCCAGCTGCTAAATTCTTCATTCAAATCTGCCCAGTTTTTTAAATTTATTTATTTATAAAAAAAACCAATTATGAATTACTACCGTGGCTGTTTTTTTAATTCAATTCAAGCTTATGTGAGGACCCATTTCTTTTAATTAATTTTTTTTTCGGGGGTAAAGTACATACTAATTTTTTCTCAAAACCTAATGTGCATAATTAATTATGTAGAATATTAAATCACAGAAGCGTATCACGTTAATGGCTTACTAATACGCTTTTTCTACATTATATATCAAACAATACAAAACTGGGTGTGGCAGGCAGGCAGCTTCTATAAAAGAAAAGGCATAATTCGTATAAAATGTAATAATTTACACGGAAAAAAAGTGTAAAACAAGAAGAGCCACTTATGACGTATAGCAGGGACAACAAACAACATGAAAGGGTGAAAAAGAAAACATGGCCAACATGGTTTAGGCAGAAGAAGAACAAAAAAAAAAGGCAAAAGTAACATGGCAGAATAGGCATGAGTGATGAGTGGAAAAAGGGAGGCACACACACACCCAAGATTATTATTGGTCTCTCTTAATTTCCTCACTTTTTTCCTTCTCTCTTTTGGTTATGTTTTTGTTATACGAGCGATATTGGCGAAGAGAAAATTCGAACACAGAACCTCGGATGTCTATGCTTTAACTACTTGCTGCTTTCCATCACTCACTGCCCATTGCTTAATTAATTAATATTTGTTTGTCTTGTTTCGCACCCTTCCAACACCTTTCGGTTCCTGCCCTATCTCTTCATCATTCCCATCTGCAGTGTTGTTTACATGTTAGTGTAAGTCTGGCTGCCTTCCCATCACATCTCTCTCTCTCTCTCTCTCTCACTTTGATGCTTTGATGGTCATATGTATCTGCCTCTCCTTCAGCACCCTTCATCATATCACCCTCTCGATTTCCTCAGCACGCCTTCTTTTACCTTTTTGTCCAAAGCAACAACTAACCCACAATTTATTAATCAAAATAACCTAGCTCTTCCCTCACTACACAGCCAAGAAGATGAGATTTCTTTCCCAACCCAAAATGGGTTTTGCAACATCACCAGAAGAAGAAGATCAGTTCAGGCCAATCACGCCAATAAGAGTTGTGGTTCCAAAACTACGACCTTTAAACAACGCAAAGGAGGATGAGGACGAGGACGAGGAGCTTTTGCTTTTGGAAGGTGACGTCCATGAACATGAAGAGTGCCACACACCCAAGTCACCTGCAGCTCACGTGACCTTGAAGCAACCGCCGGTGTGTCCACCAGCACCGAAGAAACCAACCCAAGCTAGAAGAAAACTGAGGCCACGGCCTTCCCAAGGGTTTTTTAAGGTTCCAGACGATCTTACTTCGGTGTTTATGGCAATCTCTAGCTCTTCTAATCCTGCCAAGAAGAAGATGAGAGCCAGTTAAGATCAATCAATCAATCAATCATTCATGATATATATATGCTTGTAGTTATATATTGAGATTAACATTTTACACCTCTTCTTCATCCCTTTTGTTAATTTTCAACCCAATTGTTATTAGCAATAACGATTAGTATAACCGCTGTAAATGGCAAATGTTTTTAATGATGCATTTGTTTTCAGTTAACCATTTAAGCCCGAGATCCATTATTATTTCTTTTAACTTGACATTCCTCTTGGATCCATTCCAACAAGGCACAGAATGGCCGTGGCTAAATCTTATAAGTCACGAATGCACAGTAATCGTGGCCATTACACCAATATTGTACACTATGCGTCACTCTCTCTCCCTCAAGAGACACTTGATGACTTGTTGCGAGACAATATCAAGGCTTGTTTTTAAGTCTTGGCTATTACTAAAGACTGACTTTACTTTGGAAATTCAAAAGAAAACCTCAAAGTGGCCTTTCTCTCTCCCCGACTATCTCTCTCCTCTCCCTCTCGCAGCGGCAAGGATCGAGTGGCTGGGCAAACTGTGATGTTTGCCTTTTTTTTCGGTAGTGCACGTACACAAATTTGTGGCCTGCTATGCATCTGTGACTGTGTAAAACAGAATTGTGAAGTATTTCCTCAAATTGGGTTTTTTTTCAACAATCCACTTCGGAAACCATTTAACCATTTAAAGGCCGGACTGTCTCCTTCAAAAAAATAAAGATCTAGTTCACTGAAAAAGACAATTGCGCCTAAATAAAATTTACATTACAAAAAATTGGTGCACTTACAAATTATATAAAAATTTGGAAATACAAAGTAGATATGAAGGGAGGCCCGACAAAAAAGTCCAACAGTACAAGAAGTCGAAAAACAGAAAAAAGAAAGGGAGGCCTAACACTACATATCGAGGCCAGCACAATATAAAATATAGGCTTATTTACACCAATGTCCCTTGAAACTACAATTAAATTTTACATTGCCCCCCAAAATCAAAGTGGCCTACTTATCCCTCCTGACTGTGTTTTAATGACCCACTTTGCCCCCCCCCAACATCAACTTTGTCCCAAGTTTCGTTATTTTTATGACGTGGCATGGGCATAATGGGAATTTCATCCACGTGCCCCTGTTTCTCAACAAACGGCTTACTGATGTGGCAAAGTGGTCCCCACCCAAGTCCTAATCCTTTCTCTCCCACTTTTGCCCGCGCATTTTCCCACGGTTGTTTAATTAAAAAAGACGAGAAAACCCAAATATCCGAGAAAGCCGAGATATCTGATAATTCGTCACGAGAAAAAAATTTGGGATCTAGAGTTCTTCATTCGACTCTGAAAAGAAAAGAATGAGCAGAGAACGTGCGAATCTTGCAGACTTGAAGGGGACAATGACGGTTCTTAGAGAACTAGACGTTTCTCAACCCCTGTATGGAAGTGTGGCCCCTCTTTTTCTGTCTTGGAATCGATGATTCCTTTGTTTTGACCATCCCAAAACTATGGAATCGACGACTCCTTAAAAGCAAGAGAGGAAATGATAAACAAATAACTACAGTAGGCAAACCTGGAGGGTTTAGGAAACAAATGGGTCCCTCTCTCGCTACGCGAGGAGAGTCGTGCGTCACATCTAGGTTTCTTCTCGCGCTCAGTCTTCGTCACTCTCTCTCTCTCTCTCTCTCTCTCTCCCGCTCAGTCTCCTTCTCGCGCTCAGTCGTCATCGCCCTCTCTCTCCCGACCAGTCACTCTCAGTTTTCTTCTCATGCTCAATCGTTGTCGTTGTATTCAATACCTTTTCCCACTCTTGTCGTGAGCGTCTTATCGCCCTCCTCTTCTTAGTTCGCCCTTGTCTACGTCCTCGTCTTTGGTACAACTTCAACCTATCTCCAATCCATCGTCGATGTGACTCTTCCCACTCTTTGAGGTCTGATTCGATCGCTTTCGAAATTTCCTCCCTTGCTGTTTGGTGGTTTGTCTCCTTGTCTTTGGGCCTCATCTCCTCTCGTCCCTACCATGTCTGCGCCCGTTTTTGATGATGATGATACCTTGGTTTCTAGGGTAGACTTCATGGTTCCTAACCGCTTGTGCACTAATGCCTATTCTGACAAGCCTATGGAGATTGTGGGGTCTCCTCGGAGCCTTCCTTAATGTGTAATTGGAGCATTTGTGGCCTTGGCATCGGTGAATGCTTTTGTGCCTGATACTCGGTTTCAGGTTAAGTGGTTGAGGCTAGTTTTTTTATTGTTGCATGGTGTTTTCTCAGTTATCCTCTTAGCACATCTTTGACTCTTCGCTTGTCTTAAGGACTATGGATTCATATGAGGTTTCCTTATCAGTGTTGGGATGATACAGTGTGTCTTTGAGGACTTTTTTGTTTCTTTTTTTCCTGGCCTGTTCATTGTTCTTTGTCTCTTCTCTTGTGTTGCTCTCTACAAACTTCTCTATTTCCAGCGCCATTCATTATTGGAGGTGGATAGAGTTGGTGTGCTTTATGGGTTCTCTCTTTCTTTCTGGAGCTTTGGTGTGTTCTTTGTCCAATGCTCTCACTATCTTGTGATTGTGTAAAGGACTATGATTTCATAGCAGGACTCTTTTCACAGTTGGGTTGTGTTGAAGTGTGTTCGTTGGAGGTCTTTGTGTCAGTGTTGTTTTGCTTTGCTTTTGTACTGGTCTAACGTGACTGTATCGAACTCTCTTGTTAGTCCATGACAGTGTAGTACTCTTTCCTATCCTGTGGTTTGTTCCCTATGAAGGTTTTAACGAGGTCACTGTATCGTGTCATTCGATGTACGCTATTTCAGTTCTATGAATTAAATCCATTTCTCAAAAATAAAAAAAAATAAAAAAACCTATATTAGGCAAACCTATCCGAAACTCCTCCCAAAACTAAACTATACATTCAAGGACGGCGCATTTATTCACATTTCACTAAATATGGGTTAAGCTTTGATTTAAGAGTGACACACATCAACTAGCATATATATTTTTTTCTAAACTAATAATTATTCCTCTCTCTCTCTCTCTCTCTCTCTCTCTCTCATAATTATAATACAAATGTATACAAAAAAGCTATATAACAAAATAATTAGTAAATATATCGGAAGTTATATTTTTCTACCATTAATACAATCAATAAAGAACTGGATTGCACGTAATGAAGCGAAAAATTCTTTTTCAACGACGTCTCACATTATCAAAAAGGTTGTAGTTAGATATAATGGTTAAATACAACATATTTAATATTAAAAAAAGCTCAAATACGTAGCTTGACTCACATTTTACATTATTGAAAGGTTGTAAACATAACCAAGGTGGTTGTTGTGAGTGGTTCGGCACTCTCATTCCTTAAGAGAGGTCAGAGGTTCGATCCCTACTCTCGTATGGAGTCACCACTTTAGCCAGCACTTTACCCCTTACGGGCCGACCCGATGTGAGTGGGGATTAGTCTGGGTTGTGGTTAAGACTTAAAGGTGTCACCCATAGTTGGGGCCCATTCAGGACCACCTCGTGATTCAAACAAAAAAAAAAAAAAAAAAGGTTGTAAACATATATATAAAGTTTTTTTTTTTTTATAACTTTTTTAAAGTGACTTATCCCCAATAACTGGCATGAAATCACTGGTGAAATAATGTAGACTAACATCTTACGTTATTGAAAGGTAGTACCTCTATATATATTTTGGACGAAAAGGTTGTAAACATATAGTTGAGATTAACAAAGCCAAAACCTTTCATCACAAAGAGGGCTTTGTAGTTGGACTCTGTTAAGATAAGAGACTTAAGCGTGCTAGTAATAATTTTCTTCCTTATCCGTTGCATTGTTGTCCTAATCTAAAGCTAAACTGCACTGGTTAGAATGGCCTTCTAGTCTTATGCATAACCAGATGTTGGCACCGGGGACTGACAATTTGTTTGGTAAAAGCTAAACCAATCGAATGGGGCTTAGGATCCACTCAAGCCGGCGTCACTGCCACCAACTTCCCAAGAAATTTGTGGTCCGTCTGAGTTGGGAACCTTTGTCTTTGTGGTCACGAACTTCATGAATGGATCCATGGATTTCTTCTACATCACGGGAATGAGGAAAGGGAATGTTTTCTTAACCAGTTCTGTGAAAATATGCCCATGATAAGTTGTAAACTATGTAACTGTTCGGCATTGCAAATTATACATAGCAATTACGGGAGGAAAGATGAACTTTCCTAACTCAACATACACTCAAGTGACACGAATTAAAAGTACAACCATGACGAATACACATGTCATTACAAACATTACAAGCCATGTGAAACACGTAGTTTTGGATGTCTTTGAGTATACATCCGTCGCCCGTTTAGTGGCATGGCCAGTGCTTGCCAAGCTACTTTCAACAGCCTTCTCTGTAGAATCAAGTATCTGCACACAAGCCATAACTAAGTTATGAGATCAAAAGATATGTTATTCCATCAGCTATGAATTGACATCTAAGACACACCCGAGAATAGGCATTTATCACGACAATCAATTTTTGAAGTAACACAAGATGTTGCATTATTGCTTGGAACCCTTTTCCTTAATTGTGATACGTCTGACGATAAAGGTTTTCTCTTGGGGCACTGCACAGTCAATATAGGTTGATTTGAGTCCTAGCGTATGTTTTATGTAGCTTCAATTTTTTATGCTTCATGTAAGATATCTTATGTTTTATTACCATCATGAATAGCATAGATCAATATCTTATATAAGAAAACGTAATGTGTTCTAACTTTTTCAGAGATTGTATGAAAGATACTCTGTAGCATATCCTTCTTTTCCTAGGTCTGATTGCTAAGCCAATCATCTTATTCTTCTGACTTCTTCCTTTCTATTAATTCTCTGAACATGGAAACCAGACCAGATACCATCTTGCAGACCTCCCCAAACCCCTTTACTTTAAACTCTTTCTAAACAAAAAGTTAAATCAACTCTCCTATTACCACCTAAACAACTCTTCAAATCTATTGGTTTTAGCCTAGGACTCTTTGCAGTCCCAACCTTGGTTTCTTTGTTTAACATTTCTCTTTTCAAGCATTTCTCCTGATTTTCGCACCTAAAATCAAAATATTTTTTCACCTTAGCTTCCCTTCATAAAGACTTCACCCTGGTCAATGTCACCCCTAAACACAAATCAAACCACAGCCTAAATACAAATAGTGCCGAGGTTACAAGATCTTGCATTAGATAAACTACAGTATCTTACCTTTTCAGTGTCTTTCAGGGAGTGACTCATCATGAGACTACTTTCTTTAAGTTGCCTTGCCAATCCCACCATTTCGTCAGTCAAATCCTCTTGAAGCTTTCTGTCACAAGAGAAGAAAATTTATAAGAATCCTAAACAGAATGTGGAAAGCATATAAAATTAACATCTGAAATTTTAACAGAAAAGATAGACTCTGCTCTGGTGAGTTATCTGGTTCAAGGTCATGTTGATTCAAGCCACCCTCTGTTGGCAGTGTTGTATTAGACATACATAGAGATCAACTCCGATGCGGATGGACTTGAAAAACATGCATTGGACATGGACCTAGTTCCTTAATAAGCACTCTTAATAATGGCCAAGCTGGGGTTTGTAGGCCAAGGTATACAAATGTAAAGAAAGAAATTATAAAAATAGAAGTAACTAATCCCAAAGTATTCACCTGACTCTGTTGTTCCAGTTTTATCAGATGTTCCCAATGGGGTATCAGTGTCATCTCCATTTGTACAAGAATCACGTTTGATTTATTCTTAAACAAGAACAAACTTCTTTTTTCGGTTTATAAGGAAAAAGTAGCTTCATATGTAATTACATCACTGTGTCAGTTTATGGACCAACATTCTAGCACTCCTGTTTTCAATTTCATCCACAGTCTAGTTACTCCAGTTTAATAGGAGAAATCGAGAAGTATGAAAATACAAAAATAAGTAGAAAAAAAATACCTATGCTTTTCAATGTGTGCTTGGGCTGCAGCATCCAGTTTGACAGGCGCTGAAGAATCAACATTAAGAGTCTCACGAGTTCCATCTTCGTTTGAGGTAGGCCTATTTAACAAACAACACCAGTTAAAATAAAACATGTGATCATACGAAAGAACACTATCAAGCAGCTAAACAAAATCATAATGATCCTAACTATTGTTCACTTACACGAATCTCCTTCTCAGGCCTGGAGAAAGGGGAAACTGATTGTCTGCTGTATCAGAAGAGTTTGCTTTGACAGAAATTCTTGCAAGAGACTCCTGGGGTGCTTGAATATCAGGCTGGGAGTTTGCCAAAAAAAAAAAAAAAAAAAAAAAAA
>NW_018921751.1:222762-233876 GCF_002207925.1 Prunus avium | reverse complement strand
CAAAAAAAAAAAAAAAAAAAAAAAAGAAACACAGTTAGGAACAATGAACTCCATATATTGCAAACATATACATATGTTATACGGAAATATTCTTTTGCCAGACTGTTAATCTGGACCCTTGATCAGGTGGATTCCTGCTTTCGTATATGGTGCCAGAGCCAGATTCAAAATCTGCCATATAACATGTTAGAAATCTAGCAAGAGACATTATCCATATATTAAAGGTTTTCTCTCGAGATGATGACATAAACTGACACAACAAATTACATGTACTGATGCACTAGAGGAGAAATTTTCAGTATTTTATTGAGCATGAAATAGGTTGGGCCCTAAAACTTAAAACAATTTATAGAAATTGTTCCCTGCATAAAAACTAAAAATGTCCAACCATCCATCACAGAAAAAAAAAATTACTGTAATATTTTAGGTGTTGTGCCAACAGTCTCCTCCCCAATTTGTATCAGCCTAACAATATTTTTCTTGCTCATACCTTGTCATATATATAATTTCCAGATCTTCATACTAAACCCATTATTAGTAAATCGATTTTAAATTGTACATAACACTAAAGTTACTCAGAAAGCCCTCAATCTAAAGAACATTTTCCGATTTAACTGGTTTAAAGTACAAAAAATCAGCAATTCATCAAAAAGCGACAATATGATTTCTAGATCATATGTACTCACCGGTGGAGCACCTAATTTGGAAGCAATGGCTTCAATCTTCTCTGAATAATCACTCAAGACAGCCTTTGAAACTCTGTATATAGAAGCATAAATAACAATTTCAATTAGTAAATTAAGAAACTTACAAGCTCTAAGGGCAGAGTATCAGAAAATACATACAAATAGAAAAGATGAATATATTAAGACATAGCCACCATTAGGGCCCACCTTTAAAAATATAAAGTATAAAAAATCACGCTCTACATTTAGCAAAACATTAGTGATACAGATACTTCAGAATTTATTGTGGTAATGCCCGCACAAAGAAAAACTGTTCACACCTATGACAATAACACCTCATCCCAAAAAACTGTGCCCAGTGTCACTTGCTCCTTGAGATCACGTACTACATGAGTACACCACAAAACACACTGGTTATTCACTCTCACAGATACACTTATGCAGCCCCAAAGACTTATGTTTGTAGTTGCTCCTAGCAGGTTGTTTTTGCCGACTTTGAAGTTGTGTTTCAATAGAAAAAATGGTACACGAGCTTTTCATTAAATAGAATAAGCATGGAGCATTGAGACTTCTAGAAAGAATTAGAAAAAATGAAAGACAAAACCAGAGGCAGCAATAATCCATATACATCTGCCACTTCCCAATGAAAAATCATACATCCAATGTATGAGTTGATAAGCAAAATTCATCTTATAGATTTTAAATTGTTTCAAAATAAAAAATAAAAGGCAGGAAATTGTTTGTTCTGCATTACAAATAAAAGAACATACAGTTCATAACTCAAAACATCACACATGGCTAAAGAGAGAGAATAACTTATGACAATACAACATTCATTTGTACAAACTCTTTCCACCCAAAATCCCTAAAACAATGAAAATACACAAATGATATGAGAAAATGTCTCTAAAACTTAATATGAGTATAAAAGAATATTCACTCTAAAAAGTGTTTGGAATGTTATATATTTCCATCATGCCTACCAAAACCATTGGATTGATTTGTAAAGTAGAACAAAGGAAGCATATTGGTACGTGTTGAATAAATAAAAGTTAAAGTAAACCAGGGGGGAAAAATAGAACACATACCAACCTTGGTAAGCCTTCTGGAGTTCTCTCTTCAGCTAGTTGTTCTACCTGTTCTCGTAAAGTAGCAATATACTGCAAAGTTGCAGCACTTATGTCATCCATAACGGGTATACATCCCAGAAACACAACAACAACAAAAACTAGACTTTGTATAGAGACGAAAAACCAGAAATTTTTTGGGACAAATCAATTGTCTGAAAATGAATAAAAGCATGTGACCTGTAATTTTATTAACAACATCCATATCAGAGGTGAGAGGACAAGGATCATACATGCACAAGTTTTGCCTGGTTTTGTTGCTGAGGAGCAGCTGCAAGCAGCCTCCTCAAGTTCACCTCTGTTTTACTGATTATCATCCCAAAATCCTACACCACCGAACAAACATAAAACAACTTAAGGTTCAATAATCAACCAATACCCAAAACTCTTAAGCTTTTGTTTCCAATAGAAAAAACAAAAATCTTTTTAAATATCATGTTCTTTTGATGACCAAGAAGTATATAAGAAGCCCCATGAAAGTGGCAAAATATTAGAACTCATTAATTTTGTAAGGGAAAATACAACCCAAAAAAAAATAGTTGTTTTCATTATCATACTGGGAACACATATAGAACAGAATTTGAGAATTTCTTTAAGCCTCTCAACTTGAGCACCCTCATAACCAAAACGTGAACACACATTTCCCAGGTACTTCTCACCAAGCAAAATGTGCACCAAGTAAAGATTCTAAGGAAAAAAAACAAAAAAAACCAATTGCTTCCTTTGCATTCAAGCTAACCCCACAAACCGAATGAGACCCAAATTCAATTACCTTGCAGAAACCCAAATTCAATTCAAGTTTAAACCATCAAACTGCTGATCTAACTCTTACAAGGCCGACCAAATATGTAAATCATACATTTTTGTGGGGAATTAACCCCAAGATATTTGGAAATCAAAGATGGAAATTCGATGAAAACTCTAAAGTAAAACAGAATTAGATCGAAAGGCGTCCAACTGGGTACCAGTTCAATGCAAGCAATATTGGGTTACCAGCTCTTCTGTTTCACTCTTTTTCTAAATTCTACAAATTGGGAAAATAATGAAGTGATTTGGAAAGAAAAAACCTATTCAAAAGAAAATTCTAATACCTGTCCATCAAGTATAGAAACAGGCTTTCAACTTACAGCGCAACAAAAATCGAGCGACACTCGCAGGAGCTATATATCTCAAACGTAGCCTCCGGAAAAAAAGCAGAACATAATTGATCATGAAAGCTTTTGATAGTGTTCGAAAACGAAGGAGGAGGCAGTTTGTTTTCTTACTTTTCTCCGTGTAATTTTAATTTTGTCAATTTTGCCATTTTAGTTTCATAATTGTAGCATTTCACAGACACATCGTGAAAGAAATTGACGAAAATTGTGACATGTCCTTGAATTACTAGAATTATAAAACTACAATGACAAAATTAAAAACCACATAGACAAAAGTGAAAAAATTTATAAATTACAAGGATCAAAAGTTACTTTTGGCCTTTGAGGTTAAAGGGCATGAAAGGACAAAAATACCCCTCCCGTGAGGGGCACATAGTTAGGCTGTGAAAAAAATTGAAAGAAAATGTGATTTGTCCTTGAATTACTATAATTATGATACTACACTAAGAAAATTGGCAAAATTGAAATTACAGGAACGAAGATTACAGGAGTTTTAAAGTGTGTAAATAGCCTTCAAATCATATAAAAAATTTGAGGAATGATGAACTATAGTGAGAGAAATCAAAGGTCAAAGGTGACTATTTGAAGATATGATGTCAAAAGTGACTATTTGAAGATATGATGTTTGAAATGTTTATATTCATTTGTTTTAGTCATAAGACATCAAAAAGACATGCATGATGACTCTATAACCTTTGTCATTGTTGTTTGCTTCCGTTTCTTAGCAGGTGAAGGTTCAGAGGTAGTTCTTGTGTTGGAGTTGTTTTAGGTTGAAGAATATTGGTTCATGTGATCTCATTGTCCCTCATGATATGTGTAATTTTAATGAGGTTTGGTGAATGTTCTTATGTTCTTTCGCCAGTTTCTCAGTACTAATAGCAGCTGCATACCGGAGCTGGCTCTGTGAATTTCTGAGCAATTTGTGCAAAATTTTGAGTCTGATGTGCAAATTTTGAGTCACCAGCATAGGTTGTTTAATTTCTAGTACAACCAGTTCCAGATTGATCCGATCGCTTGAATTTCCAACATTCTTGCTTCTCTTTATAGGTCTATCTCATGAGTATTGTTAGTTACTGATGTAAAGTAGGAACTTAAACATAATTGGAGGCAGTATGAAGGAAAGTGAATTTAGATGATCCTGCCAAGAAAATTCTGCTTCTTCAAGAGAAGCAGGCTGTGTTGTCAGGCTGAAAGCTGATTTCACTTGTTTAGATATGGCTGTTCTTCAAACCAATAAGTATTTGCCCCACTCTGCAGATGGATGCAAGCAAGTATAGCAGGATTGGAGATAACAAACAGTGAACAAGCAGCAAATTATATGAGGAATTCGGATAGCAAGGAAGGAGAAGGGCATCAATAGCAGAGCTTAGAGGTAACCAAATATAAACCTTCTGAATGGCCTTCTCTAAGTTCCAAACTTTTGCAAGTCACTGGAATTGAGTCTTATCCAAAATGGAAGGTTTGCAATCATATCCAATCTGGAAACTCTATTGCTCAAGTAACAGGTTCAAAGGCATGTCGAAGAAAACATCTATAGTTTTCCAGTCACTCAGAGTCACAGTCCATAAAAAGGGGCATGTGGTTAGCTCTAAGGAAATAAGGTTAGCATTAATGCAAGTCGCCATTTTGTCATGGTAAATTACCACGATAGCTCTTACCTTGAGTAGTAGTCTAATCAATCATGAGACAGTGAGAAGGTTTAGGTTACCCTACCTCCGATCTTTGGATGCCACTCTTCCATAATTTCTCCATTTTACCAACTTTTGCCATGAAATTTGAAAAAAGAAAAAAAAAAAAAAAGGAACACAAATCTTGTTTAGAAAATATCTTACAGTTCACCTCCCATATGTGGACATCAATTCTGACATTAGAGGTTGTCATGATAGTCTGGACCCCAAGTGTCCTGAATCAAATATCCTACAACCAGTTTTCAAATGATCTCCAATGCCATTATACCACCCAACATAATTCAACAATTGACTCTTTGCCATCTAACTCCTTGTATGAAATCAATTGGCCATTCAGTCCTTGTACAAGAATGAATAGTGTGAAGAAAGCCAGATGATAATTTGAGCTCTTGAAGGTACCAAAGTAGCAACTGCACGAGCCAAAACTTCTAAAACAGTCAACCAAGTATATGTTAGCAGCACTCATTGAAAGAACGAAATTCATGATGGATGCCTAATCTTACAAGACCAAACTGAAGTTCCAGTAGAAGGATCCAAAATTAAATGCAAGAGAGATCAAGCTGCTGTGATTTAAAACTAAGACTGAAATGTCTCTTATATAAAAAGTGAGACCTTCTCTTTTCATGAAACATCCCACAAATTCCAACATTATGAGAGAATTAAAGAACTATAATTGAAAGTTGTATGTGTTTCACAACCGAATCTTTGAGTTGAACAGGAAGTATAGAAATATAACACTACTAAGTGGTACTCTCTCAATTATTGCAATATTGAGAACAATCAAAGAAACATTCAAAAGGACAGTGAGTAATCTTGATTACTGCACCTCGATCTCATAGTCGAGCATTTAGGCTAGTATCCTTTAATGGGTCTGGAGTCCTCACAGAAGTGCTGTTTGCTTCACTTCCCACTTTTCTGGAGGCTGCACTCCCACTTGTTTCTTGAAAACAAAGGTAAGACAATGATTGCAGCCAAGAAACTAAAGTGGGTTTGCGCGTAACATCATCAGATTCTGCAACCTGTGAATATAACTCATTTAGAATCATATTCTGGCCATCTTTTGGTAGTTGGGCGATTAGCTGTGCCAACAACTTCATCAAGTCTGGCAGTACCTGAACACGTAAATGCTAATGTTCAGTAAAGTTTAAAAATCAAAGTTGAGAGAGACTCATAACACCTTTTGAGACAACTTTATTCCATCAACACTGCCAATATATGCAACGCTCATGGTAAATTGCAAAGTCATTACTTCTATACCAAGTGTTATGCAAACAAACTAGGGTATTGAAGCCAGATATTCAGATGCAGAACAAAAATGAAGAGGAAAACAGCAGTAAACTTTTCAGAGGGAAACCAAACTTATGTAAGTAAAAGAGACAAAATATGAGTTCACCTGTATATCAACCAGGGAAATCAGCCGTAAAAGTAAGTCTAGGATTTTCTTGCCAGGCTCCGACTCTCCTTGCCAGTTCTTCCACATATCATCCTGGTGAGCTAAGTATTCAATGCAGAGCCTATTAGCTTTCTCCACAAGACAATGGACACAATAAAATATGGCTGGGCTTCCAGCAGGAAGATGTCGAACCAAGGCTGCAACTCCAGAAGCCAGTCCCTCAAACGGAGTAATCTCAGGATATTCCTGCAGTCATGTCAAGGAAAAGATTTAGCATTTGGTACCTTTAATTGATGAACCTCAAGAACCATTATAGTCATCATCTGCTTTAGATACCACTAGTGATCTCTGTATGTAGTAGAAAACAAGCTGCTCCTTTAATGACTCTCTTTCATCCTGATCAGAATCCTTCCCGGAAGATATGAATGCGGAAAACATAGAATGTGAGGCTCGAGCTACTTTTCTGTTAGGATGTCCCATATATCTGATTAAATTTGTAATAAGGAATCAAATTGCTCACCATGTTCTATATGAAAAAAAAAAAAAAAAAAAGTTCCCAAAAGATCAAGTTGTTCAGTATAGGATACAAGAACATAGTTGGAGCAACAACCTTCCCAAATACAGGGCTAGGCAAGCGTGCAATGCAAGTTGGAATGACTCGTAGGTAAAACAAAATGCGAGCAGTTTGAACCTCATCCTTGGACCATAAATATTCCATTTTCCGCAGGAAAGAAAAGTCTGGTAGACCACATTACAACTCATCAAATGAAAATATCATTAAAAAAATGAGAGGAAGACAAAACTAAATTTAAGGACCTCACTGCTGAAAAGTCAAATGTTAACATGAACTTTAGAGCTAAACTAGAAACTAAACCATACCTGGGCCATTCGTCAAGTCAACATAAGTGGGCATGGATCTTACTAAAGACACACAAGCAGAATCACTTTCCTGAACACTTACAACAATACCTCGAATCGTATCCATGTATTCTGGCAATCGAATGCGCCGGAAATACTCAAGACAAGAAAATGAAATAAGTATTCGTACTGATGTATCCATTTGAGTTTCCTGGTTAAATTTTGAATTCAACTTGTGCTTTGTGACTGCCAGTGCAAAAAGAACAACCATAAGAAAAGCAGACTCAGCAATTTTCTCCAGATCCCCAAGTACTTCATCCTCTTTACCACGAAGAACCAAAGCAACCTGTCGGTGCTCCATGTATATATGTTGACAGTGATCCCACACAAGATTCTCCATCATATGTTTGCTCTGTTCATCTACTGAAACATACAGATTGCAGAAAACACCAGTTATGGCCCCTGCTTCCTTAAAAGTAAGACTTTCCAGGTGTTCTTTGACCTCATTAATCCTCAGTACAGCTGAACTGCCATGCATTGATTTCAGTACCTTCATGTACAAACGTCTCAAAGGAAATATTTCGGTCAACAATGCAGAAGCAAGGCATATAAACAAAGGGGAACGAGCAGAGACCACACCACTTCGAGCCAATGCTACTGAAATACACTGTAGCAAAAGACTATCTGTGTGATCATTATCTGAACTGGTAAATCCTCTTGTTCTTGAAATTAAATCTCTTGCTACAGATTCTATCCGGTCTTCTGCAGATCTTCTCAGTCTAGAAATAGTGTCCAGACCAAGACCACTCACTATAGATCTATTTAAGGCCCTCAGTACTCCAGCTGCAGCCATGACAACCGCAAATGGAACATAATTTGCTTTTGTGGTCTCTAAAACATCCTGGCAAAAAGTAATAATTTTCTCTAAAGAACGAAAACTGCTCAAACCAGACATTACCCACTCCATCAAATGCAGAATCATGAGCCCGTGAGAAACACTACCCTGTGGCCCACTTTCCTTACCCCAAATACTCAACATGAAATCCAAAATTGTAACAAAATGAACATTCACTGAAGAACACAGAGCATACCCAATTCCAGCAAGCACATCAGGAATTAGTTCACTAAATGACCCAAGTACTTGGTACTCCTCTGCCAACAGCCAACAGAGCAACCCTAAGAAGACTGTTTTCGAGCTTTCAGACGCGGAAGGCGCAAAAGATAAAGAACCCAATAGGAGAACACCTTCAGAAAAGAGGTGAGGACTCTTCCGTGGGTTATATTGGGTTGTAGAGAATACATTAGAGAGAGCCTTTACAGCTGAATCAATGAGAACCGAAGAAGGTCTGGCTGATTTCCTGACCCATATATAGAGAAGCCTGAGAAAGAGAGTATAGGATTCATGAGGAAGAGAAAGGTCTGGAGAGGACAGAATGGAAAGTAGAAGCTTTGCTTGAGGCTCAGCAACATGAAGAGAAGTCTGAGAGTTGACAAGGGTCTTTAGAGATTGAAGATGATGGGATTGGAATGATTTGTGTTGGAGGCAGTCTCTAAGCTCAGCCCACGCTTGAATTATGGCTCTTGCAGATGAAGCTGAATAGTTTCTGGAGCTGAAGCTATTGCTCAAGCCACTGACACTCCTCAGCCAATCTTCAAGAAAAAGGGTAGGAGCTGCTTTTGCCATTTTACCAACTTCTAATTGTAACACTAATTTGCCAACATGTTTTTGTCAGTTCAAGAATCAATTTTGGCCATATTTAGCATTACTCCCCTGTCGTTGGGGTGCCATTCAAATAGAAAATTAGGTTACAAGCATACAATCATGAACATATTGAACCAGAAACCTCCATGAACAAGAGCTCAATTAGCATAAACTATTGAAATTCATATACCCAGTTGATTAGTTTCTGATCAAAACAGTGGAAGCCCACTAGTCCAAATGAGCCGTACCTTCAACAAGAGTTGTTGACTTGAACCTTAACTTCCCCGCCAGAAGCAACCCACAACCTCCAAAGCTCCAGTTTTGCTCACTATCAAAACTCAAACACAGAGAGAGAGAGAGAGAGAGATGAGAAGAGAGCGTTTCTAATCTTTATAGTCTTGGGCCGTTAGAGAGGCAAATTGTGTCTTTTCTGTTTTCATTTTGATCGAATTCTACATTCAGATCAGACGCTCCCTTACGAGAAGCCATCCGAATAAAGGCGCCCAAAACAAATGTTAGTCAGCCCATCTCCAATCATTTTCTTTTCTTTTTTTTTTCTTTTTTTTGTCAGAATGTACAATATATTTGAAAGAAATATAGTAGAGAAGAAAAACTCGTGGAGTGCATACGTCTAAAATATTGATAGTCTACAAATATGGAAATTTCGATGAAAATATCCGGATATTATTGATATTGATAGAAATTGAATAAAAAATACGGAAATTGTTAAAAAAAACTTGAAAAAATTTCTTGAAACTTTGGAGGATGTTTATTTAGTCAATTATTTATTACTTTATCACAAAAAATTGGAAGTAAATGCATTGCATAATGGGTTTCACTGATTTAAGTTGATTATATAGGGAGTTGACAAACACTGTGAGTGTAGAAAATATGTAGTAATTAATGAAAGAAGATTAAACACACCATAATCATTTATTTATAATGATTTACTACAATATTTTACACTTTATACATTGCATGGTAACATATATAAATGACTTAGTGTCCGTTTGGCATTGCTTATTTGGGGTGATAAGTGATTTTTAAAAAATTTTGGGAAACCCAACCCGTTTGGTAAACTATAAGAAAATAACTTATTATTAAAAATTGCTGTGAGAGAAAGCAATAAAGGAAAGCAGCTAATTCAATTTCTAATTATGTGGTAATCATATTTGAGGAGGCGCTGGTTTTAATGAAAATTACAAAATCCCGAAAATACCCCAATATGATTTCACGCTCTCCTCTTTGTGCATCTTCTCCTTCCCACGCCACAGAGCACTCTTCTCCTTCTCTTCCATTCTTCCTCCATTTTTTTTCTTGTTGGATCAATTGAAGTGCACTCCTAAGAAGCCATAAGACTCAAGTAAGAGGCATATTGTGTTTATTTCTCTTCAATTTCATTCTTCCCTCTTTCTCTTTAATTTTTAGGGTTCTATCAATTTTTGTTGTTGTTGGTTTTCGACAGTATGATGGTTGTGTTCTTAGTGATGTGTACGAAAAAAGAAATACAAGCATATTCGAAAAGTATGTGGGTGAGGTTAGGAATATGGTGAGATAAAGCTCGATTTGGGGCCAGGGGATTTGATATTTTTTAAGTTTTGGGATGTGCCATGGTTCTTTATATATGCAAATTGGACGATATTCTTCCAGAAATATAAGATCTAAAAGAAGTAATATGTCCGAAGTTCTGGAAATATGAAGGTGATAGAATTAGAAGACAGTTTATGGGAACCTGATTCTGTTTGTTGCAATAAACAGTGGGGCAAATATGGACTTGATAAACTGAGAGTGGTGACTGAACTTGCTAATGTTGGTCTGCAACAAGAGGCTATACTTGCAACTATTTTGCCAGAGGAGCCTGGGAGGTATGCTAATGGTGCCTTGGTCAACTGTTTTTTTCTTTTTTCCTTTCCAACTATAGTGTTCTTCATGGTGTGTACTGAATCACTTTGGTTGAATATCAATGAATTTAAATACAGATATAATTATGATAAACCGGCTGTAGTATTGTACAGATAAGCACTAGTCATCTTTTAGGTTTTACTAACATTATTTTGTTGGCGAGTAGATCATATCCTATTCTATTTGGGTTTTATTTATTTTTCCTTTTGTGTAGATATTACGTAATTAGGATTCCACTTATTTCCTAATTAAACCCTACTAGGGTTTGTAACCTGTATTATAAATACCTCCTTTCGGAGAATGAAAAACATATGAAAATATTCTACCCATATTATTTGACTTGGTATCAGAGCCGACTTTCTGGTGACCTGTGTGTGTTGTGCCCACCCGTGTTCTACTGTGTGCCCTAATTTCTTTAGGGTTCTTGTGCCTGCGCCTCTGTGCTGTGTTCTGTTGTATACTCTGCGTGATTTGTTGGGTTTCTGCTACAATCATGGGTGATAATTCCATTGTTAGTGTTGCTGCTGCTTCTGCGAATTTGCGTGTCTCTGACTCTATTCCAGGTACTGGCTCTAATACTTGGATAATTGACACTGGTGCTTCT
>NW_018921751.1:204944-216308 GCF_002207925.1 Prunus avium | reverse complement strand
GCTCTCTCTCTCTCTCTCTCTCTCTCTCTCTCTCTCTCTCTCTCTCTCTCGTAGTAGTAGTAGTAGTAGTAGTAGTAGTAGTAATAGGGCTTCGGATCTGGTCGTGGTGGCACGGGAAAGGTCTGGGCGAGTTTTCTACATAGATATAGTGAGCTAGGCTAGGCTCGAAGTAGTGGTGGTGGTGCCGTGGAGAAGATCTAGGTTAGGTTGCGGGTACATGTGTGGGTTGCTTGTACAAGTGTAGGTTGTGGGTAAGGATGGGTGGTGGCTTGGGGTTGGGGTAGGTGGGTATGGAGGCAGATAGGTATTGGTGCAGTGGTTGAGGAGAGTGGGGGCTAGGTTTAGGGTTTTCTTTTTCTTTTCTTTTTTCTTTCTATTTTATGTTTTTTTTTATCATGTTGTTTAATTGATTTCTAATTTTTTTTTTAAGTATCTAAGGATGTGTTGGTGTAGGTTTATAAAGGATTTTTTTTTCCTATTTTCCACCCGAAAATACCCTTGAGTCGTTGTAAGGGGACTAGTCAGTTAGTTGAGGGGTGGATCCCACAGTGGTCACGTTAGCAGTTAACGGTTGACTTCACAGTCAGCTTAACATAATGATTAAATTGGACAGGTTTGAAAATATTGGGATGTAAATTGATAAAATTGAAATCTCGGGGCCCATATTGAGAATGATCCTAAACCTTCAGGGTGCCTTTTGTCATTAGTGCTAAAATTTTGGTGGTTAATTATTCAAAGTTTGACCACTTGACTAGTCAAAATTGATTCACTCATTAATGCAATGCAAGTTGTTGAAGATGGCACATGTCAACATTTAAGAACTTGAGACCGCTGGTTTGCAAGTCATGGCTCTTTCCTATTGGGGTAAACCTCGTTGGATTGGTAAATTTCACTCCGAAAATTATAAACACAAATTCAAAAGGTGTTCGGTTCAGTGACTGCATGTTCAAGGCTTTTACAACCAAATTCAAACCGATCTATTTCTAGTCCAGTCCAATTTTTTGCCAATTTTATATAAATAAAAAAATGTATAATAAAACTACACAAAACCAGACTAATCAGTCTAATTAGCCTGTCTTTTAGTCTAAATTCCCAGTTGTAGTCACTAAATCTAGGTTGGGTTGTAGGCACATGTGTAGGTTGCTGGTACAGTTGTGGGTTGTGGGTAAGGATGGGTGGTGGCTTGGGGCAAAGGTAGGTGGGTATGGAGGCAGGTAAGTGTTGGTGCGGCGGTTGTGGAGAGTGGGGGCTAGGTTTTGGGTTTTCTTTTTCTTTTCTTTTTTCTTTCTATTTTATGTTTTTTTTTATCATGTTGTTTAATTGATTTCTAATTTTTTAAAGTATTTAAGGGTTTGTTGGTGTAGGTTTATAAAGGAATTTTTTTTTCCTATTTTCAACCCAAAAAAAACCCTTTAGATGTTGTAAGGGGACTAGTCAATTAGTTGAGGGGTGGATCCCACAGGGGTCACGTTAGTAGTTAACGATTGACCTCACAATCAACTTACGAAATGATTAAATTGGACAGGTTTGAAAATATTGGGGTGTAAATTGATAAAATTGAAATCTCGGGGCCCATATTGAGAATGACCCCAAATTTTCAGAGGGTCTTTTGTCATTAGCCCTAAAATTTTGGTGCTCAATTATTCAAAATTTGACCACTTGACTAGTCAAAGTTGACTCACTCATCAATGCAATGCAAGTTGTTGAAGGTGGCACATGTCAACATTTAAGAACCTAAGACCACTGGTCTGCAAGTCGTGACCCTTTTTCATTGGAGTAAACCTCATTGGGTTGGTAAATGTCACTCCGAAAATTATAAACACAAATTCAAAAGGTGTTCGGTTCAGTGACTGCATGTTCAAGGCTTTTACAACCAAATTCAAACCGATCTATTTCTAGTTCGGTTCAATTTTTTGCCAATTTTATATCAATAAAAAATGTATAATAAATCACACAAAACCAAACTAATCAATCTAATTAGCCCGTCTTTTGATTTTTTCAGTTTAAATGCCCAGCCGTAGTCACTAGTGCTTGTTTTCCTCATGTTGTGCAACTAGTGCTTGTTTTCCTCAATGTTGTGCATAGGTTTTTTTTTTTTTTTTAAAACAAAATTGCTTTTACGTGAGCATCTCCAAGGGAAGAGGTGAAGGAGTAGGCAAACCTCATTTGCCTTGCCACATCAGCATTTTCATGCTCCAAGGGAACATGCAAATGGGTAGGCAAAATGTACCTACTCTCTCCAACAAGGCAATATTGCCTACTTCAAAATGAAGAGGTATATTAGATCCCACTTGCTTTTTATAAAGAAATATCATCTCCACTCTCTCACCTACTTTCTATAAATTATAAATGTAAATGTAAAAAATATAATAATGATTTGAACACTTGCATTGCCTAGTCCCTTTGGAGTGACCAACTTTTTTCATGAGGCAAATGGGCAAGCAACATGTCACCTAAATTGTTATAGCACAATTTTGCCTATTTCATTTGCATAATCCTTTGGAGATGCTAGGCAAGCAAAAAAAAGGATTAACAGAAATTATCACTTATCCTAAATGTCTTTGAGTTTAATTTCTGTTAATACTCCAAAACATTCATCTTCCCCTTTAATGAATTTAATCTCATCAACGCCAACTGGGGGAACCATGAAATTGGGAAGGCAAGCATAGCATCTACAAATGGCAAATCTAATCAAAATGCTTATACACTTAAATCCGTCAAAATCCAATATGGAAACTACAGCAAGATACAACCCTTCCGAAATTAAACTATTGTCAAAAGTCACTACCACAACAAATACGAAGATGCTGCATTATATCAGTACAACTCAGATTTCCCCCAGATAGATCTGCTTATCACTACCGCAAGATCCAATAATGGGTTCAGTGGGATGGAATACAGACTCATTGACAGATCCAGTGTGGCCAGGAAGCATATACAAGATGCGTCGAGAAGTAGTATCCCAAACATAAACCATCCGATCAGAACTTCCGGCCGTGACCTTGCTTCCATCAGGGGACCAGCTACATTTCAACAAGTTCTTTTCAAAATTGTGCTGGTGGCCTTCCATTATCTTCACGCAACGATTCTGTGGTGCATATGGGCGCATATCCCAAATGCAGAGCTTGCAGTCCATTCCATTAGTCAGAAGATAAGAGCCATCGGGACTCAATGACATACCTGTTATCATATCTTGATGGCCTTGAAGTGTCATCATTACTTCAGCCTTGCGCAAATCCCAAACTTTAATATCATTGTCAATGCCTCCGGTAAAGATTTTATCTGATGCATCAGAGAAGCTGACAGCTGTAATTTGATATTTATCAGGAAATGTTTGGATGGCACCCCTCAGACGCATATCCCATAGTTTGGCAGTTCCATCATCAGATCCACTGACAATAAGAGGCGGTCCCCTTCGAGCAGGATGGCAAGAATTCACAAATGATGAGTGTTCTGCCATCTTTTTTATTCTTTTTCCTGTTTCAACATCCCATGCCCCCACAGTCTTGTCTGGACTCGCTGATATTATCTGAGACCCATCAGTTGTCCAGTGAAGATCCAATACAGCATTCTTGTGCCCCTTCAGAACCATAAAGTTCTTGCATTCCCCAAGAACATTCCATAAGAAAATTTCTTTGTCATGAGACCCAGATGCAACAACTGTTCCAGCAGGATTAAATTTCATTGTGTATATAGCACTCTGATGACCTGTCAACAACATGATTGGCGATTCCAAACTGGAAGTCCTTTGTTTTCCATTTGGCCCGGGTGCTGGGCGAGCACTATGCGTAGACAATTCCATTGGCCTTGGACCAACTATGGACAAAGCAGTTTCACCCTCACTTGGAGCAAATTGCATCATTGCCTCTGTTTGGTATTTCAATAGCAAACGATTTATTTTCTATGAGTTCAAATCCTGCAATCCAAATGAAATGAATAAGCAAATTTGTCATAGCATAAATGACTTATCACAACCTACATCTGTCATATGATATAAGCTTATAACACAGTGAGAAAAACCAGAACTAGCTAACAAGATATTAAGACAACAGAAATGACGGCAGGTACTGATAGACTAATACCTGACAACATTATAAAACCCAAGTCACATAACAATCTAAACCACTGCATGTACTGATAGACACGAGTAAAGACAGAAACTACCCTCGTCTACTCACTTCTTTTACTTTTCCTGTCTTTCATTGATGAAGAGGTCATATGCAGTTTTCCTCTCCAAAGCATACAGGTTATGCACATATGGAGCGTATAGCTCGTTTTCTTATAATCCAAACCATGTGTTTTCAAAGAAAAACTAGGATTAACTTTTGAAAAGAGAAAAGGCAAATGACCTATTGTGAACCAGGTTTATGAGGAAAGTGAAAAAGCCAAATGAAGCCTAAAAAATCTGATATTCTTTTCAGAAAACTGAAGCTTTCTTCTTTCATTTCCATGATTCAACTACAATGACGGGTTATAGAAATTGTAAACTGAGTTTTGAAGATCTTATTTATCAATGGAAAAAAAAACAAAAAAAGGAATTGCTTCTGTTGTATTCCAACTTCTGGTTATAGGTATAAACTTTTACGCTTGGGTTGCATTACTGGTCTAGGTATCAGTGAAAGTATATATCTGAAGAATTTGTTGTTGCAAAGAAGTGATATTTGCAATGGAGAAATAGGTGTTGGTGGGACTTTTAGAAGAATCAACTATTTGCCTCCAATTCAGGGCAAAAACTTCCTCCACAAGAAAATCACAATAGAAAGAGAGAACCTTTCAGTCCAAAAAAGAAAGAGAAAGACCCAATCAGTCAAGAAAAGCACAATAGAAAGAGAGAAAATATTGCCCCTCTTTTTCCTACACAACCCCATTCCATAAGCCAGGGGAAAAGGATAATCGTCTACCAGATTGAAGCAACTACTCAACCGTCACTAATTTCATTATGGCCAAGATATAGGAAAAATGCATCAATCCATTTGGTCATAAAATTCACAGGAGCTCAAACATAGCCATAAATAAACCAAATTAGTTAAAACAAAGACTGGGTGAACGCAGTAAATAAAAGGCAGGGCAGCACAACACACACTAAATTACTGGATGCCATGAGCTAAAGCTTAATCTAGATTGCGAAAGTGGCTACATCTGACTTTTAAATATCACTCTACAATTTGGAACAAGTGCCCCTTTAACAAAACTGGATTTATAAGTTGGTACCAAACCAAATTGAAACTACTGGGTTTCCCCTTTTTTTTTTCTTTTTTTTTTTTTTTTTTGGAAACCATCCCAAGTTTACACATTGAAAACTCAAAACGGATTCAACCAAAAATACAAAATACAAATAGAAACCTTTTGAAACTTGGAAAAAAACAAAACAAAACAAAAGAAGCCTTAAGAAAATAAAGGTGCTAAAAGAAAATAATACAAAGAGCAACACCGAAGGATTGGTAGTTACATTGACAACACAAGATACATATATGCATCATATGGATATATACACAGAGATGGCTTCTTCTAATGAGAACCCCTTTAGCAGGACCGAGGACATTCGAACTGTGCCTCTAGCTCTTCTAAAGGGTTTTAAAATTGACCAAGAAACAGAAGTTTAGTGCTTAGGGTATAGGGTATAGGTTCTACCACTAGGACTTTGAGCTATCCCCAAATCTAAGAGTTTAAACCTAAGCACTAAACGGTTTCTACAATCTAAAACCATCAACCCATTGACAGAAAATGGCAAAATATACACATATTTATGTCTCTGTGTGTCTCTGTATGTGTATCAATGTTACAATCCTAGGTAAAAAACCAGGTAAAGAATCTTACAATGTACTCAACTTTTTCCCCTGAGCTCACTGAGACAGAGGGATTCTCAAATGTCAGTACAAACACTAAGTTATAGCATCCCCACTTAGTAACCACTCTGTTAGTTCACGCAAATCCGGAGAAGTTATCCCGGACAGTCCCATTTTCTATCCCAATACTCTTTTTTTCTTTTCTACGAACTATCTCATAAACAAAATGTACCATCAATTCAATAGAAGAAGCCTACAAGTCTATCCAACCTTCCTCATTTAAAAATTCAAACCCAATTAACAAACTAATAGATATTTATGTCAATATATGGCCATTTCACATAATTCAAGGCACAATACAGAAACCAAAATCCATGTAAGCTCATAATGTGGAGTATTAAAGTTAGCACAAGCCCATTAGATTAGAGCTATACGAACAACATAACAAACCCTAGTTTCTTGTTAATTCCTCTTTGCAACAGTTGTGTGAAAGCATAACAGAGTTTCCCTCAATTCTCCCTAGTTTCTTATTATAGTTTATGAGGGAAGCCTTTACAGAGCTCAGTTAGGAACTTAGGGCACAGGGTTTTGCACAAAGCACCCCACAGAATGAGAGGGAGACACAGAAAGAGAGAGAGAGAGAGAGAGAGAGAGAGAGAGAGAGAGAGAGAGCGAGAACCTGGTAGAGCTGTATCTGATAAACCCTAGAGGGTTCTTCTTCTTCCTATTAGCAGAGCTCGATCTGTCCTGAAACTATACGAATTGCATCCGACATAATGGCAACGTCGTCGTTTTCTTCTCGTAGTATACCACTGTTTGATCCCCTATACGACCGTACTGTATGTTTCGAACGGTTTACGGCTCATTGGGCTCAAGTGCCGCCCAAGCCCAAACCAAATATAGAGTTTTCAAATCCAACGGCCTATATTAATTGTATTCAATATCAAGGGCTAAAAATCAAATCCAACGGCTGATTCTAAAATATAAGGAATATTTTCTTCAATATTACTCAATACATATCAACTCTGCCAAAATAGACCGATCCAATTTAATCCGCTTAAATTGACCGATCTAATCCAATTTTTATCTAATTTTAATCAGTTTAGATAATTTGGTGAATATGATCGAATTCCTAAATCAAACAATCAACATGACTGGATTAGTTGACGGATTTGCTTGTGTCAAATTGGTTTAATGTTTTTTTTTTCCTCTTCTTATATGCATTTGGAGTTGAATATATTATGAACAATTTAAGTCATTTGATGCAACAATGTCTAATACACCAAAGTGTATTACCAAAATGTGTTTTGATCTATTTTACCAAAATGTGTTTTGATCTATTTCCTAAAATAGAAGTTAAATTGCATCAAATCTAATTTAACATCTATTTTACATTTGCATCTACCCAAATGTGTGATTGAATTAGATTTGACGAGAATTTGTTCATATTCCAATATTCTTTAGTCCATTAAACTGATCCTGCAATCTTTAATTAATTTGCTCTCATCAAACAAACTACACGGCCCTGTCTTGCCTGCCATGAGTCACAGCCTCATCAGGAATGTACTTGCCCCAAAACCAGTGTGCCTTCCAAACTCTGTTCATTCTTTGTCTCAGGCAGGCAGAATGTGATGAAAATGGTCATAATGACCACAAAGCCAGCAAAGAAGAAGAAGAGGCAAAGCATGTTGAGGAAAACTTGGGCAATGATGAAAGTGAACAGCATGTTGACCGAGACGTTGATGGCTTGTCCGGCGGATCGGACCTCCAGAGGACATCTCACTGGGCACCAGCCACCCCAATGGCCCCCAAGACCATGCAAAAGGCTTTTACATATGCACATATCAAGAAAAAGATCCAATTGGCTTCACCTTTTGAAAATGCTCCTTCTCCACTCACACCAAACTTCATGCCTATCATAACTCCAACAGCAATCTGCAATGTATGTGTAAATGTTAGTGCAAGTTCTTTTCTTTTTACTTTTAAACCAGTGATATTGGGGGAGGAGGGATTCGAACATAGGACTTCATGTGCAGGGATAACTGCTCTTAACCACTTAAGCTACAAGCCTCTTGATGTGAAATTTTTTATATTAATTTCATTGAATTGAGCATATGGAATTAAGTACCTGGCAGATGAACATTTGCACACCACCTTGAAGGAATAAGGCTCTTCTTCCAAACTTGTCGACTGTGAAAATGGACACTAAGGTAGCAACCACGTTAACGCTGCCGGTGATGACGGTGGACATGAGGGAAGCTTCATTTCCAAAACCCAACGTCATGAAAAGAACAGGTGCATAAAACATAATCACATTGATGCCGGTGAGCTGCTGGAAGAATGGAACAAGAAGACAAATAACAAGTTGAGGCCTATATCTTGGTTGTGTGATGTTGCTCCATTGGTCTCCACTCTTTTTGCAACCTCAGTAGCATCAAGAAGGTCTTGGAATTCCTCATCGACTTTATCGGTGCCACGAATCTTTTTCAACATTTTCTTGGCCTTGTCAGGGTGACCTCTTTCTAGGATGGAATTTGGAGTATCGGGAAGAAAGATTGCAGCAACAGTCAAGATCAAGGAAGGGACGGCTGCAAGAGCCAAAGAGACTCTCCAGCCATATCCACCCTTGATCTTGGCAGTGCCGAAGTTAACAAGACCTGCCACTAGAATGCCAATGGTGATGGCCATTTGGAACCCCATGTTCTGTGCTCCTCTAATCTTTGTTGGAGCCATTTCCGCTAGATAAACAGTAACAGACTACAAACCAGATGGAGATTACAAATTATTTATCTAGCAAGCTACCTCTAAACTTCAACTAGTGTAGAGAGATCATATTTTCACTTCACATTGGATAACTACAGTATATGGTAAATGGGGTCCTATTATTATCACATAAATTTTTATGACGCGTTGGTAATCAACACATCACCTGCCACATAATGCTGTAAACGAATATGGTCTAAAAATGTGATATCTCTTAAGACCTGTACGTTTAATTCTTTAATCAAATGTGTAAGCGAGATATATAGCGAGCTATAGAGAAAATTAATTAAAGACAGAAGATTTGTTGTATACCTGATTAGCAAATCCAACACCAATACCAAGCAGCAGGCGACCAATAATTAAGAGCACAATGTTATTGGCAACACCATTCAGGACAGAGCCAATAAGAAAAACAAGGCCAGCCACAAACATGGCGATCTTTCGGCCAAATTTCCTAGTTACTGATGACGCAAAGAAGGAAGCCACCAATGATGCAATGTAGAGGCAAGAGGTGAACAACGTGAGGAGTTTGCTATCGAATTTGCAGTACTGGTTTTGATCAGCAGACTCATTCTTCATTTTGTGGAACACAGAGGGGAGAACTTGCTCAAGAACGACTCCATTGAAGTCACTCCTGCTGCATAGAGAAAACTTGTTTTAATGTAATCTCAATTCTCTTTTTCATTTTTTTTTTCTTTTCATACAAGCGATATTAGGGGAGAGGGGATTCGAACACAGAACTTCAGGTGTAGGGGTAACTGCTCTTAATCTCTTGAGATACGTACAACCCCCTTGTAATGTAATCTCAATTCACTTAAACATAGAGAAAAAAACACAATTAATTGATGTGTTTGTGTGTTTCTGAAATGGTGTTCCAATTACCTGAGATTCCAAGATCATATCCAAAGAGGAGACCTCCCATGGCAGCTAAGAGCACAAAGATGGTGACACGTCCTTCATAGCTCCTTCCTCCGCCCTCCCCGACGAAACCACCTCCTCCTGCCATCACTGCCATCACTCTACAAAGTTTTCAAGTCTATAACCTCTTTGAAGTTTAAACAAACCCACTCTCAAGAAGAAGAGAAAGATAATGTAAAGTTTATAAAGGCGCCAAAGGGTAGCAAGCTTGCCTGCCTAAACAAACTTACCTAATAATCCTACAATTATTTTCTAGATTGTGAAATTCTTTCCTTCCTTGTTATACATGCCATATTTATGTCCGAATGGTTGAACTTATGAGGATAAGGATCACAGCAAATTCTTGTTTTTGGATTAGAACAAAATTAAGTACTTGATTTTTATTTAAAACCATTTTAATGTTTTGGTACTCTAAATTTGGCAATCTGATGAATAGGCACACACAGTGGTAAATTTATGGATATTACAAATTATTTCGTATGGATAGAATTTTGAATGGTGAAATCTTGACCGTTAATTATTCGATTTAACATCCAACTATTTGATTGTCATTGTAAACAAGGGTGAGGTTTTGACAAGGGGTGTTAGCTTGACTCAGCTTTCTATATCAGAATTCTGGTTAATTATATGGTTAAAGATATGTTCATATAATATCCAAATTTACAATATGGTTTTTCATGGTAATACCTGACGGAGTTTGACTAACAATATTCACACATTGCCAAATTTAGAGCTCCAACCAGCACGACTGGTTTGATATCAGCAACTACTAATCTCAATCTATTTGAAACAAGAATTTTATCTACAGTTATATCCTAACATATCCAACCATTCATACCTAAATATGGCAGCTTCACAAGAATTTAGTCCTAAGTTGTTGAAACAACCGGGCAGCTTGTTGCATTTTGGGGCCTTTATATGCTTGAACATTCTGGGATTTGAAATGAAATTAAGGAACAAAGATAGGATAAAAAGATTTATACCTTTGTTTCTTCTTATTGATAGTGGTTATCAAAGATTCTTGACAAAATCATTTGGCTAAGTATATTTAAACTTCAAAGAACTTTCAGACTGCAAGACTTTGTAGAGCAATGGCTGGAGGAGGAATTGTTGGCGGAGGCGGAGGGAGGAACTATGAAGGCGGTGTCACTGTCTTTGTGGTATTCACCTGTCTCGCAGCCGCCATGGGAGGTCTCCTCTTCGGATACGATCTTGGAATCTCGGGTAATTTGGAACACCATTTCATACACACAACAATTAATTGTGTTTTTTTCACTATGTTTAAAAGAATTGAGATTACATTAAAACAAGTACTAAACAACTTTTCTCCATATGCAGGAGGAGTGACCTCAATGGACTCGTTCTTGAGCAAGTTCTTCCCATCTGTGTACCATAAAATGAAGAATGAGTCTGGTGGTCAAAACCAGTACTGCAAATTTGATAGCCAACTCCTCACGTTGTTCACGTCTTGCCTCTACATTGCAGCATTGGTGGCTTCCTTCTTTGCTTCATCAGTAACTAGGAAATTTGGCCGAAAAATCTCCATGTTTGTGGCTGGCCTTGTTTTTCTTATGGGCTCTGTCCTAAATGGTGTTGCCAATAACATTGTACTCTTAATTATTGGTCGCCTGCTGCTTGGTATTGGTGTTGGATTTGCTAATCAGGTATACATTTCTTCATCTACCGTATAATGTGGTTCACTAATGTGATCTCTCTAGCATTACTCGATTTAGAGAGCTAGCTGGCTAATTAATTTGTAATCACCATGTCATTTGCAGTCTGTTCCTGTTTATCTAGCGGAAATGGCTCCAACAAAGATTAGAGGAGCGCTCAACATGGGGTTCCAAATGGCAATCACCATTGGCATTCTAGTGGCAGGTCTTGTTAACTTCGGAAC
>NW_018921751.1:150568-204835 GCF_002207925.1 Prunus avium | reverse complement strand
CTGGAGAATCTCTTTGGCTCTTGCAGCCGTCCCTTCTTTGATGATGACCCTTGCCGCAGTGTTACTGCCTGACACTCCAAATTCCATCCTAGAAAGAGGTCACCCTGAGAAGGCCAAGAAAATGTTACAAAAGATTCGTGGCACTGACAACATCGATGAGGAATTCCAAGACCTTCTTAATGCTACTGAGGTTGCAAACAGAGTGGAGAACCAATGGATCAACATCACACAACCAAGATATAGGCCTCAACTTATCATTTGCTTTCTTGTTCCATTCTTTCAGCAGCTCACCGGCATCAATGTGATCATGTTTTACGCACCTGTTCTTTTCATGACGTTGGGTTTTGGAAATGAAGCTTCCCTCATGTCCTCTGTCATCACTGGCGGTGTTAACGTGGTTGCTACCTTAGTGTCCATTTTAACAGTTGATAAGTTTGGAAGAAGAGTCTTATTCCTTCAAGGTGGTGTGCAAATGATCATCTGTCAGGTACTTAATTGCATGGTCAATTGAATGAAACTAATTTCTTTTAATTAAACCTTGATTTCTAAAGGGCATTTTTCTAACTAAACTTGCACCACATACATTGTAGATTGCTGTCGGAGTGATGATAGGCAAGGAGTTTGGTGTGAGTGGAGAAGGATCATTTTCAAAAGGTGAAGCCAACTGGATCTTGTTCTTTGTATGTGCATATGTAGCAGCCTTTGCATGGTCTTGGGGGCCATTGGGATGGCTGGTACCCAGTGAGATCTGTCCTCTAGAGATCCGATCCGCCGGACAAGCCATCAACGTCTCAGTGAACATGTTGTTCACTTTTCTCATCGGCCAAGTGTTTCTCACCATGCTTTGCCACTTGAAGTTTGGTCTCTTCTTCTTCTTTGCTGGCTTTGTGATCATTATGACCATCTTCATCACATTCTTCCTGCCTGAGACAAAGAACGTGCCCATTGAAGAGATGAACAGAGTTTGGAAGGCACACTGGTTTTGGGGCAAGTACATCCCTGATGAGGCTGTGACTCATGGCAGGCAAGACAGGGCTGTGTAGTTTGATGTCCTACTCATTTTCTTACTTGTAAAACCAATAAAATTATACTATTTATTTGCCTCTTCCTATATTCAAACATAAATTATCCTTGTACCTTGATCATTTTCATTATCATCAACGATTGTAATAATGCACGACAACAAAGATATATCTTCAATTACCTCTTTGGTTACCAACTAACTATTAGTCTAGTTTTTTTTTTTTCTTCCCAATGTTACGTCCCAAGTTCGAATCTCCCCTCCCCATTTATCAAAATCGAAAGATAACTTGTTAGGTTTTATTTATGAAAAATTACTTTTAATATATATATATAATATTGACACTCCAAAAAAATCATCTTGCCCTGCTCTTCCTTCTTTATAAAAACATAAGTGCGAGTGCATAATGACTCATAGAGAGTGCCAATAACAGCTCCCAAAAGTAATTAAAAAAAAACCTTATTTACTAAACGATATTTGAAGAGAACCAAATAAAATAAAGAAATGGGTATATTCATGCATAATGTCTGTTACTCTGTTTCCATAGTGATGAACAATACCTATGACATTATCTGGCATTTATAAATTATTTCTATTTAGTCTATAATTTTCTCTACACCACATTTGGTTTCATTTCTTAATTACATTCTAGTGTTCATTTTGACAACCAAAATACTATCTTTTACATTTATGTGCTCCAGGAAGCATACTCCAATCCAGATGAGGAGTAGATCAACAGAGCTAGTCTAATGATAATTTTCGGAAATTTACAGCTCGAATTATACAATTGAATGCCAAGTATAATACACTAAAAAGAAAAAATAAAAACAAAAGGGAAGGGAGTATTGATATTACACACAAGTTGAAGCTGATGGAATTGGCACCTCTGCTTATCCAAATGGAAGTGCAACTATGCAACTGATACTGACTCCAATAAAGCATCCACATACTCTTTCAGCTTCACTTTTGTAATTGCTCCTTCTCTCCTACTTTCTGGAACTTCCTGTCCATTCGTAAAGAGAATCAAAGCTGGCAACCCATAAACTTTGTACTCTTCAATCAGTTTTGGGTTTGCATCATGATCAATCTTAACAACTGTTAACCTGTCTCTGTATTCCTGAGTACAACAAATAAACTCATATATCAGATCATTTGTATAGATTGGATAACAATCCAAGGCAAATTGACAGCATAAATAATTTGAAAGATGCAACTTGTCCTCCCATTTCTTCAAGACATTTTTCCAAACCTTGTTTCAAAATGATCATGCATTTCTTCGATTGTGGCACCATCCGAGGCATTTCTGTGAGTCCTCGAAATGGGGTGATGCCGGAAAGATTTTTTAGACAAACATTGGGTGTGTGTGTGTGTGTGTGTGTGTGTGTGTGTGTGTGTTTTTTTGTTCATAACAAGAAGTAAAAACAAGCATATCTGGGAGAGAGACAGAGAGAGATGAAGTACTATCCAAAACTATTAAACAAAAATTGGGTTTCTGGACTCTTAAACAAAGCAGGGGACCTTCTATAGTTTACACGTTTTTTTTTTCTTTTGGTAAGATGGTTTAACTTCAACTCTAATTCCTACAAAAACAACAACAGCTCTCATTTCCCATATCAATAAAAGTCTACCCAACTCCAACCAACCACACTATGTTATGTTAACTTGTGTCGATGCCATATGTCATTACCCATTTCCAGAGTTCAACAGATTTTGATCATACCCATTACATTTTTTAAGCAAAATTCCCTTCCTTTCTTGTATTCTTTCTCTTGAAACTCAAAATAAATGTAATTACTTTTTTTCTATATTCTCAATTTCTCAAATACTCAAACTTTTCCCCATTTCATAATTTCCCTTCAAAGGCCACTGCTTAGAAACAATGAACATGCTCCAAAAATCTCTCCAAAAAAAAAAATTGAACATGCTCCAAAAAGGCAACAATAGTAAATAGAAACACATCTATGTATAGGTTCAGGTTATCAAATAAATAAATAAATAAAATCCCATGTAATGTATAGATAGATAGAATAGACAGAGAGAAAGAGAAAGATACGAACCTGAGCGACCCATTCCATAGCAGGTGAGATTAAGCGGCAAGGACCACACCAATTGGCGACGAACTCGACGAGAACCGGACGGTCCGAGTTCAGAACCGTATCCTGGAACTGGGTTTCGTTAATTTGCTGAATACCACCACCGGAAGCAACTGTAAACTTAGGAACCGTACGAGCAGAAGAAGAAGAATTACGAAGACCCAGTTGCCTTATCTGGCTTCCAGAGCTGTAGAAGAAGCCGGAGAAGAGCTTCTTCGACGAGAGCGCGAGAGCAGAGGTTGTTGGCGAGTAAGAGTTTGAAGTAACTGTACGGACTGGAGGGAGTGGTGGTATGGATAGTAATGCGGAATTGGAGACGATGGTGTCCATGTTTCGTAATGGGATAGAGGGAGAGAGGAAAAGCAGCGTTTTGATGAGTCTTTTGAGCTTTTGAGTGAACGAAAATGCAATGCTCACTTGGCGTGGAAGCCTATTGGCCACGAAATACCAAATCTATTGTATATCATAAAGTTGTGCTCAATTTTATCATCTGTCCTCTTTTATAATTAATAGGGTTAACTACATAAAACCCCCAAATTATAGGGTCATTTTTAAGTTCATACCAATTTGTAAGTCGAATTTTTTAAATGACAGAAATTACAGTGAAAAACGAATTCGTATTTTAAAATAAAATAATTGAGCAAGCCGAGCGGACTTAGTATCAAAGACATCCTTCTTAGTGTGAATGTGTGTGGCATGCCAGTACCACAGTCAAAAATGGTCGTGGGTACAAGTGAGTGATGTTTGGCGATGTGGATGTGACTTCTTCACGAACGATTCTGGCCAAGATAGGAATAAATTATTGACAGTAAGTTTCTAGGCCTCAATCACAAGGCCTTTAGAGGATATGATTGGATAGTATCACTGAGCTTGGTAGCTCGGTGGTGGCACTAGGCTCAGTAGCTTAGTGATTTCAGATAGCTTAAAAATGCAAGCATCCCAAGAAATATGGACGGATAGGGTGGTGCTCAAGAAATAATTTAAGAAATGTGGGTATCTTAAGAACTTCTTGTTGATATATTCAATGAATGATCAAAGATTAAAAACTATGAACTACATGATAAAAGGTGCATTTGAGCAGTCATTGAGCTTGATTTGTTTGATTGGTGTTAGACCCTCGTTTCATCAATCTTTCTGCAATTTATAGACTTTTTATTACTCTAGCCAAGACAATAATTATGCTCGTGCTCTCACAAACGTCTAATTAATCCTCATAACTTTCATCTTACGCTTTCACTCGCGATTGATCAATCAGAACACTGTAAAAGGTGACCTTCGGATGCTTTCTAATAGCTTGAGTGGTGGAACTCTAACATGAGCTTGGTCTCTGGACCTTGCTCTCTCGGTGAGGAAGTAAGATTCTGACTCTTACTATTTGCTCCCTCGATGAGGTAAACACTTCCTTGGTCTATTTATGTGGTTGAGCTTGTCTCTTTCAAAATGTAACCACTTAGTAAGTGAGCTTTCTTTTGTTTGCTTTCTTGGTGAGGCAAACTTTCCCTTTGAAAGGTTCGGCTTCTTCAGTCATTCAAACCACTCGTATGGGTTTGAGAGTCTTTTCAGGCCCAAAGCATTCTTCTTTCTCCAGTTTCCACCATCTTTAAAGGCCCATAGGAGTAGTCTAAACAAGATGCTAAATTTGAAGTTTGGTGAAATTTTGAATCTATTGATCTTTTTATTTAAAAGTTTTTTACACTAACACCCCTGAAGTTTTTTGTGTTTAAAGTGATTTTTGTTGAAAATGAACCAAAACAAACCATTCATTCTAAACAAAGTGATTTTTGTTTAGGGTTAATGACCTAAATGGTCCCCCAACTATTGCCCCAGTATCATTTTGGTCCACCAACTAAAATTTTCAATTCAAACGTCCATAAACTTTTTATTTTGTACCAAGATGGTCCATCCGTCAAAGTCTGTTTATTATTCCGTGAAATTGAGGGACAAAACCATCTTTTTAGGTGAGTATCCTCCTATAAAATGACCCAACATCCGTAGGAATGCATTCCCTCCCATTTCTATTACAAGCTCCACCAAAACCCCCAAACTAGAACCCTAGGTTTGCAATGTCGGAGAATTCAATGTCAGAGATTTCAACGAACTCAAGTGGGATAAGTCGGTATTGTGCCTGTGGGACGAAGATAATTCGTCAGAATTCGTGGACAGATTTGAACCTAGGAAGAAGGTTCGATGCTTGTGATAAAAATTGGGTAAGTTATTATTTGGGTTGCAAAAGTTGTTCTTTTCCATTTGTAATTGCTTGATGAGGTATAAAATTGGTCCCTGGTTTGATTTTCCAGAATATTAGAAGAAGTAAGCATTTTTTCGAGTGGGTGGATAATGAAACTTGTCCTAGAGGAAAACAAGTGGTCCCTGGTTTGCTTAGAAGACTTAGAGCAATGGAGGAGGAAGGTAGAGCAAAGGAAGAACAATTGAGATCTGTGGAAGCAAAAAAGAAAGAATTGCAACAGAAATTGAAAGAAATGGTTCAGGAAAAGAAGGTTTTGGAATGGGGTCATGAGCAAAGACAATTGATAATGTGGGTTTCCTTGATTTTGTCTTGGGGTTTGTTTATAACATTTGTGATGAGTGGGAAGTTTTAATTGTTATGGGGTTTGTTCCTTTGAATGTAATGGTGAAGACTTCTGTTTCAAGTGTAGAATGAATGTGCATTAGTGTTCTCAAATTTTCTGGAATTGGGGTTATTTGAATATCTGGGATAATGTGGGTTTCCTTGATTTTGTCTTGGGGTTTGTATATAACAGTTGTGATGAGTGTGCATTAGTGTTTTTAAATTTTCTTAAATTGGGGTTATTTGAATATCTGGGAGATGCACATAACTTAATATTCCACTAAGTAGAACAAATTAAAAGCCATTCCATTGTTGACCACACAAGCAATTTACAAAATGAACATCCATATAAACATTCCAATTCCAATTACAGAGTTTAAGCCCTTCAACGTCAAGACCAGTTAAACCAAGGACACAAAATGCACCTGCCTAGAAAAGTACATAACCCAAAATAGACAACTAATTACACAGTTTGAGCTGTTCTAGCTCAAAACTAATTAGACAAAGTACACAAAATTATCCTGCCCAAAAAAGTGCCTAAACCAAAATAGGCAAGCAATTACAGAGTTCTAGCCTTTCAAAAGCAAAACCAATTACACAATCTAAAGTCAGAATCAGTCCCTTTTGTCACAAAATCCCTCTGGCCAGACAATTACATATCCCAAAATACACAACATATGACAGCCTTGGCAATAATTTCCCTTATTTGGAGGCCATGTTATTATCATGGGAAATGTTGTCCAAATCCGGTCCTCCTTGTCCCCTTCCTCTTGCCACGTAAACAATGTAGTAATGTCAGGTGTATAATAGTTGAAAAATTGGCATTTAGTGAAATGAGTAAGAATTGAACCAAATGACAAAAACCTACAGTTGGCCATGAAGATGGTAAGCCTCTTCCTCCACTTATGCCTCTTCCTAAGCCTCTTCCTCTAATTACATTTAGCTTTGAAGATGGTAAACCTCTTCCTAAGCCAATATGTGAAGATGGTAAGACTCCTTATCCATTACCTCTTGTCACCTGAAAAAGTTACTGGTCTTCATTGTTTTCCAATGACATAAGCAATAAAAAATTGAATTTTTGAGAAAATAAAGCTTACACTTTCTTGTGAATTTGGGTAAATAGGGGCTTGAGCAACATTGCCTCTTCCTCTACTTATGCCTCTGCCTCCTTCTCCATTACCTCTTGCCATCTAAAATAAATAAATCATTTCAGTTCCCTAATGACTTTTGCAATTTAAAACCACAAGAGCAACCAAAGCTTACACTTTGTTGTGAATTTGGGTAAGCAGTCGCTTGAGCAACATTTCCTATTCCTTCACTTACGCCTCTCCCTCTACTTATGCCTCTCCCTCTTACTGTGCTAGATGCATTAACCTGCAAATGTATAACAACATTATTTGAATGAAATAACATAGAACTAAACATAGAACTAAACAAAATCCCTCTAACAGTTATACTTGTTGGGTTTCATTGTTTTGTATGTCACATGTTGCTCTATTATGGCCTTTTTGACCGCATCCACGACATCTTATTTCAATGAAAACCCTTCTAAGCTTGGTTGGTGGAGCAATATAATTTGGAGGCCTAGGGTTTGGTGGGATGGGGGCTGGTATTTCAACCTCACCAGGCTCCTTCATCCTAACTCTTTTAGGCATACCCGGTTGTTGCTTATAAAGTGGAGGTTTACTTGGAGGAAGGCCAAATTTACTCCATTGGTCCATTGATGGGATGGGGTGAATCACTGGTTCATAAGCCTTCATATAAGTCTCGAGTTTATAACAATCATCCATATAAGCAATTGGGTTTTCACATCTTTGAAATATTACTGAGATTGCATGGGGACATGGTATTCCACATAAATTCCACCTCCTACAAGAGCATGTCTTTGCTCTAAGGTCTACAACAAATTCTCCACCATAAATGTGGCTCACTTGATACAATTTCTCACCAGCCAATCTAGGAATGCATTGTGATGAACCTAGCTTATTCTTCTCAATTATCTTGAAGATCCTAGGCCCCACAGAGTATCTCCAATTCTTACATGCAAACCTCCTACTAGTCATCCTAAGCATCACATACACCCTTATCCTCTCCAAGCAACTCAAAATTGTCTTATCCCTTGCATCTAGCATGGTTGCATTGAAACTTTCACATAGATTATTCAATAAAATATCACATTTAAAATGTGACTCGAAGTGAGATCTGCTCCAATTTTTTGCAGGTCTCTTCTTCAACCACTTCCAAGCTTCCTCATCCTCATTTTTCATCTTCTCCATTTCTGCCTCCCACCAAGGTACAGTTGTAGCTCTTGCTACAGCCCATAATATATGTTTCAAAGCAAGACCAATATAGGATGCCCTAAAGTTACTGTACAGGTGTCTCACACACATCCTGTGCTCTGCAGTTGGAAGTACTGTCTCAATGGCAGGTACAAGTCCCTTTTGTTTGTCACTAATCACTACCCAAGCTTTTCTATTTGTAATCCCTAAATCTTCAATAAGAAGATTGAAAAACAAATCCAAGAGTCTTTACTCTCAATATCAACCACTGCATAAGCTATTGGAAAATAACCATTGTTCCCATCCACCCCAACAGCCGTCAAGATCTGTCTAGGATAAGGCCCTTTCAAATAGCAGCCATCAATACCAATAACAGGTCTGCAACTTTCTAAAAATCCCTTCTTACAGCCAGCCAAGCACACATATATCCTTTGAAACACTGTCTCACCCTTCACAATCTAAGTTTTAATCTTCACTGTACTACCCCTATTTGCTGATTTCAATTGTTCTGCATAATCCCACAACCTAGCATATTGTTCTTTGAAAGTACCTTCATTTAAATATCTAGCTAGCCTATTTGCCCTATAAACTTGAAGTTTTGTGATATTTATTTTGTAATCTTCCAACACATCTTCTTGAAATGATTTCATATCAAACTCTGAGTTCCACTTCAGCTTGTTTGCATATCTGTCACAAAGCCATTTTGATGTGGTATGCCTAAGCTTGTCCACTCTTCCACACTGATGTTCTAGGCTCAAAGTTTTTATTGCAAATGTCCCTTCCTCTGTATTAATATTTGATCCATATACCTGGAAAGAACACCATTTCACACATTTAGCCTGAACTCGTCTGTTGTCGTTTTTTTTTATCAATTTCACTTCCCTACCATGTCTAATTGCATGCTCCTTGATAGCCTCTATCAGTAGTTTTTTGTTTGCAAACTTCATTCCCAATCTAAACTTAGGATTTTTCAAATCCACATCTCTTCTATACTGCTTAAACTTTGGCAGTTTTTTCTTTTTTCTACCGTTACCCTCATCTTCAGTCTCACTTCCAATGTCAAATTCTGATGTGTTAGCACCATCTGATGACACCTTTCCTGGAGCCCCATGAGTAGTCCCATCATCTGCTATATTCTCTCCAACAGTTGGCCTGGCCTCTCCCTCATTTTCACTGAACTCATAATCACTGTCTTTACTTTCTAAATCTGCTTCTTCATCTTCATTTGGCACCTCTGCCCCTTCATTATCAATTGTCACATGTGCCCCTACATCTTCATTTGGTAATTCTACCCATGCATCTTCATTTGGTACCTCTTTGACCGCATCTTCATTTGCCACTTTTGTCATAACATTCTCAAAAGTCTCCTCATCTCCAACTTCAATATAAGCCACCTCCTTCACTTGGTAATTCTGAGTCACATCCCCATCACAATTCTTTGCATCTGCATCATACTCATACTCTTGAATCTCACTATAGTATAACACAATAACCTTATTGGATGGTATGTGACCAACCATTTCAACCACTGTAGCATCTGATGTAACAAGCTCCAGTCCACCCTTAGCATTTTTACACCTAATTTCCAAACGTTGCTCAACTTGAGAAATGTCAACATCATACCTAAGACCTCTCCCAATTTTCAGTAAATCTAACAAGGACAGAAAATCCTCTATAATATTGTCCAAATAACAGACCTTACCCTTTTTATAAACCCTATTTTCAAACCAGCCCCCATGATGTAATTCTAGAGTGCACATTCTATTGGTAGCTGCAAAATTGAAACAACAGTATGTTATTCTAAAGTCATAGTTTTGTTGTTAATGCTAACGACAACAATTACTGAGTTGAGTGTGAAGCAGACAACCAAGGGACCACAGACGTTTAAAAAAACCTCATATTCAACATACAGCAACCACAACCAAGGAACCACATACATAAAGCTTACACTTTGCAGTCAATGTAGCAAAAGCCAAATCCACATACAAGAAAACGATTCCGTTACCCTTACTTTAAACATAAAACAACCAAAAAGCCGAACACAAACACAGAAAAAGGAATCTTTTACGCATAAAGAAACCATAGTTCCAGACAAGGACAACTCATCCATTTCATCCATTTCCAAACAAAAACAACATAAAATGCATTATAGAAGCCCTTACCGTATTTAGGAGTCTTTCCACCCGAACGGAAATCGAACTCCATTATCAGCAACTAGTGAATTTCCCAAAATCTCCAAAATCCCCAAAATCAAACCCTAACCCAAACTCCCAAATTCGAACTCCAAAACTAACACTGAAATTGCACACTAACTTCACCAATTCAACGACTCGCACACTACTACAGCATCCACCAATTTTGGAACTCGCATTAGAATCCCCTTCAGTCGATGGTAATCACGGGCAATGAGAGAAACACATAGCAAAGTGGAGGTATTTTGGTTTTGAACGATAGAGCTTCTCAAAAAGTCGCATATACCCTTCAAAACTCAGTTACGTAGCCATCGCGTGATCAGAAGTAACAGAATCTGTAACGGATGGACCATCTTAGTACAAAATAAAAAGTTTAAGGACATTTGAATTGAAAATTTTAGTTGGTGGACCAAAATGATAATGGGGCAATAGTTTGAGGACCATTTAGGCCATTAACCCTTTTTTTTTAAATTCAGACCGTGACACCTTTATTCACGACGCAACCCAAACCGTCATCAATTAAATATAAATAAATAAATAAAGAAGCACCGAACAGACTTGAGAAGACGCCCATACGAATGAAGTCCGACTTAAACCCAGCAGATACAAAGAAAGAAAGTGAGAACAGAGCAGAGACGAAGATGGAAGTAGATGGAGATGACAAGAGAGAACCCCCCGTGGGCTCTCCAACCAATTCTCAGAAAACTGGTAATTCTCTTCACCTCCTTTCTTCTCGTCTTATTTTCCCTCCATTCTAATCGCGCTTTCCTTTCCCTATCCATGTTTTCTCACCAACCAAACAGAACCCAGACAGGGATTTCTTGATTTCTTTGTTTTCATATTATTTTGTTTGGGGCTAATATGTTGTGATTTCTAAATTCGATTAAATAACTTAGAATACTGTCAGTGTGATTGTTTGTTGTTCAAATTTTGTAAGCTTTTTGAATGCGAAGGTATATTATTGTATTAAAACCCTTATATTAATTGTACTCAGAGCAAAAGTAAAGTATTTTTCTAAACGTCATAATTATCAGAGTCTTGGGACTGTTTAATAGGTTGTATTCTCCTTGTATTCAATTTATTGGAATGAATTTCATATTGGCAATGAATGGTATCCATTTTACTTGGTATATTGTACGATCAAATGAGAAAGGATGTCTTGTGATAAGTTGCAATTGAAAATCATATCTTTTGTCTGGCATTGCTTTTAGATATTTGAAGCTCCAGCCAAGTACTGTTATATAGCAATGGACTGGAGTAATTCTTTGAAGTTTTGAATGTAACCCATGTTGATATGTTGTGTATTTCAGTTTCTGATGACGATGAAATAGACTACTCCGTCAAACCCGAGTTCTATGATTCAGATATTGATGACAAAGATGAGTTGTGGGTTCAAAAGAAAAGGAAAGGTCGTACTTCTGATGCTGTGCTTAGTTGTCCATCTTGTTTCACCACACTATGCCTGGAGTGTCAAAGGTATACCGTATATGCATTGGATATGAATGTCAGTACTTTTTTTATAATAAGAATGTCAGCGTGGTTAGTGGTAGCATCCTTTCCCATCCTGAAAGCATCTTTATGGCATGCCTATTCCTTTCTTGCTGCTGTAGTTAGGAAGACTCGAATGCTCTATCCCATTTTATTTTTCATATCTCTTTGCATAGGTCTGATTCCTGAATTTAGCATTGGTTGGAATGGGTCCTTGCTGGGATAATAATGTTTCTCAATCTAGTACTGGATTTTAGGCTTTAAAAAGCACTTGTCATTTGTGTTTGTAGGATCGTAGGTAAGTTATTATTTAGTTCGATAATTAACAAAGTGGGCAATAAGAGTAGAAAAGGTATTAGGTATCAGGAAAAATTAAATTAAATTAATTTATCTGACTTACCGTTGGCTGGCTATCAATGAGAATGAATTTTATTTTTCTTAAGTGCAGAAAATATGCTAGGTTTTCCTCTCAAACTTTCTCTGCAAGATAGGTAAGATTTGAAGGGAAAGTGGGCTCATAGGTATTTGTTACCAAAACACATTTCTTCTCTTTGTTCTCCTTTTGCATTATTCAGAAGAAAATATTTCAACCGTTTCTCCTTTTCTTTATTCTCTCTAGTTGAAAGCAAACCAAACACGGGGGAATAGCTAAGAAAACAAGTTTAACAATTTGGAGGGGAAACATGTGAATGACTACTTAATCCTTTTTATAACTGTTATATTGCTGAAAATTCCCCTACATAATTAAACTTTCTTTTGGTGATTTGTGTTTTCTTTCTTTATTAAAAAAAAAAAAGACACTTAGAATGAAAGCCAGATCAGCAAATGAGCTTTTGGATAGATGCCACAGTTTAATTGGCAGCATTCTATCCAGTCTAGTCAAGGTTTTGTAATCTCTCCTGTCTCGTTATGGTTTTGTTAGTCTGCTCTGAACTACTTATGAAAGTTTAGATAAACTGTTGTAGTCTTACATTTTAAAAATGAAGTTTCTACAGAAGCTAAGTTCCTCTAATCTCCTTTAGAACATTTGGTGCCTCTTACATTGTGAACCATAAACTGATCTTGGTGCCTTTTACATTGTGAACTATAGACTGACATTGATTGCATTATAATTAGTTTCCTGCCTGTCAAGGGATGAGGAAAGTTCCAACTGTTATGCCGTAGTGATGATGTGTATAGACTAACATGTTATGGATTAATGGAGTTTGTGGTATCGTTTCTATAGAGAAGATTGATATTTTGATTAAATATAGTGTCCCATTGACTTGTTTCTGCAAACTAGACTTAACTAGCCTTTTTTCAAGAACGGTTAACATATCTGGTGTTATCAAGTTTCTAGTTGTAGTAGAATATAGTATCTAGGCTGTTATTAATTACCCTATACGTATTGAGGTGGCTATGTAAAGCTGATGAAGGCAGGCAACAATCAGATTAGTTGAGTGGTTTTGAAGTACTATGAGGTGATAGTTAATTATGCTACCAAAAGTTGCAATTATGGTGTGGTATTGATAAAGTTAGCATGTAGTTATAGTAAAATTAGGGATGAAAAAGTAAATATATGTATACATACAAGCATTTTTATGTGTACAAAAAGTAAAAATTAAGTATTTGTACAACTAGCAGAGGGGCGTGTGAAATCATCGACCCGATTCCCGCAAAGGTCATACTAACCTTATATCTCTAGTAGCTGCAGAATGTTTTGTTTTCAATGGTGAGTAAAATTTTTTGTTATTGGTGAGATGTACTCATTTATATATTTAAATGGCATCTGAGCTTGATTTTTTATTTTTGGGTTACATCTGAGCTTGATTTCTTGCAGGCATGAAAAGTATGTAGCCCAGTACAGAGCAGTGTTTGTTGTTAACTGCACGACTGGAAGTGATCAAGTGTTCCATCAAAAAGAAGGAAGACCTAGAAAGGGCAAAAGTGGGAGAGAATCTTCTGAGACTGAAGCAGTTCCTGCAGGTAACCAAACCTTCAAGCAAGTCTGCTGCTTACTTTGCTCAACAGAGGTAGGTGTAATTGATGAAGAAGAAGTCTATCATTTCTTCAATGTTCTTCCCAGCGAGTCTTGACCTGCTAAGTTTCCTTAATCAATGCATTGTATGTTTTCTCTTCTCGTTACATTAGAATGGATCGAACACTTAACCAATCCTAGTTTTAACATCTCTCTACCCTCCCTCGCCACTTGAGCTAACCGCGAAAGCTTATGCAGTGTAGGTTTTAATTAAACGAATTGTGCTTCTGCTTATTTGCAAGGGGTGGTACTGTTGATGTGTTCCACTTTCTATTTTGCCCGTTCCGACAATCAAATCTCTTGTTTCGAAATTATTTTTGCGTATAATATTTTGGGCCCAAGTACAGTGCAAATGGGCCCGTAAGCATTATTCTTTCAACAAAATAAGAAATGAGAATCATGAAACGAAATAAAATGTAGGAAAATTGGGCAATGTGCTCTCATCTCATCAGACATGCGACATGCTATGTTATCTGACCGTCAATTATAAATCACGTTTTAACAATAATCTACTCAATTGACCGAACAAATTAATACGGCAACACTTACGAAATCTTTACATATTTTGTGCAACTAGAAAGAATCCAAGACAAGTTTCATCAAAGCTAATAGATTGTAACTTGACATGGAGAGGCGTTGATTAGTGCATAAACCTTTCCGCAATTGGCATGATTGAATTCACAACCATCATGCTTTTGAAAAGTTTTTTTTATTTTCTGAAAAAGAAAAAAGTTGAACCAATAATTTAACGAAGAGTCTAGAAATGTGGCACATTATGGTTGGCTCCTCTCTAGAAAATTTTCTTCGTGCCGGCGACCTTTTGAATCTTCCTGTTCGAAATTAAAGACTGCATAATAATAAAATAAAATAAATAAAATAAAAATTTGTTTAAGCTCTTTCAGAAGTCGTTTTCCATGAAATAAATAATTCCAAAAATGGTTGAGATGGGCTCCAGCTGTTTGATTTGTTGGACAATTTGGAGCCTCATGTCATTTGTGGCCCCTCGTTTCTTTTTAAAACAGCTAAAAATATATTTAAATTTATTATTATAATTTTTGTTTTTTCAGGTCCTGTCATCAGTCTCCTGACTGGTGAATCCAGATAAGGTCAACTAGAGTCTGCTCATATGCATGACCTATTTTGAGATGCCTTTTACTGCTTTTGCTTCCACTTTTGTGGGGATAAAAACTCGTTTTATTCCTTTTTCAAATGAATAACTTCACTTCAATGTTACGAAACCAGATTAATCATCAAATCAAATCAGAAAAAGGGTAAAGATACGCATTTTATTTTATATGTTAGAAATATTTTCTTGGCCTATTGTCCATAATTTTTCTAAACAATTGACCTCGGTTGCAGAAATAACTACTTCGAATAAGAGTGTATAACCGACGAAAAAGAGTCAAACATGAACTTAATTTGAATTTTGACTTTAGAGTGCATGAATGACATAGTCTAAAAAAATTTACCCCAAGGGAGATGAGTCAAATAGAGGACCCAAAATTAACTTAAGAGTCAACCAGATTAATCATCAAATCAAATCAGAAAAGGGGTAAAGATACGCATTTTATTTTATATGTTAGAAATATTTTCTTGGCCGATTGTCCATAATTTTTCTAAACAATTGACCTCAGTTGTAGAAATAACTACTCCGAATAAGAGTGTATAACCGACGAAAAAGAGTCAAACATGAACTTAATTTGGATTTTGACTCTAGAGTGCACGAATGGCATAGTCTAAAAAAATTTACCCCAAGGGAGATGAGTCAAATAGAGGACCCAAAATTAACTTAAGAGTCAACCAGATTAATCATCAAATCAAATCAGAAAAGGGGTAAAGATACGTATTTTATTTTATATGTTAGAAATATTTTCTTGGCCGATTGTCCATAATTTTCCTAAATAATTGACTTCGGTTGTAGAAATAACTACTCTGAATAAGAGTGTATAACCGACGGAAAAGAGTCAAACATAAACTTAATTTGGATTTTGACTCTAGAGTGCATGAATGGCATAATCTAACAAATTTTGCCCCAAGGGAGATGAGTCAAATAGAGGACCCAAAATTAACTTAAGAGTCAAACCATATGGTCCATATATAACCCAAAATATCCTATTTGGATGTTCCCTATCCGTGTACATCTATGCAATAGTTTGGTTGGGGGTTATTTTGAAATTTCTCCACAAAATAAGATACAAAATTCTGATCAGTAGATGCAGACCCATCAGGGAATTTCACATGCATTATGAGTTTGTTGTGCTTGGATCATTTGGTTTGGGCCCATATAATTAATGGTTCATCATCTTCCATCGTCAATCAAATTAACTACATTTATGCACTTGATTAGTTACTTAATTATGAAAACTAAACACACTCACGTGTGCAGGTGCACAAGTGAATTTACTTCTCTCAAAGTTCTATTTTGGGAGGCTTGCCTTTTCTATTGTCTGGCTTAGTATATATGTAGCTATGACTTTATGCTAAGGTGTATCGTTCACTTATGCTAAGGTGTATTGTATTTGAACCAGTCGTTCGAATATGATCTACAATTAAAACAAGTTCTTGTTGATATGTAACTATCTGTTGACTTTCGTTTTCTTTGTTGTACCGGAATAAAATTCACAATTAATGAGTCGAATATGAGACTTCCTTCAACCAACTGGAAACAAATATCACTAAATCAAATGCTAGTCGGTTGCTCAAAGTCCGCCTTTGTTTTTATGTTTTATTTATTTATTTATTTTATATTGTTTTGTTTACATTTTCATTTGTACTCTTGGGCAACAGCCAACCAGCAAAGAAAAAGTAAATAAAATTCAACTAAAGCAAGTGCAAGAAAGATATCGTTGAAATTAGGTTATTGCCCATTGGGGAGGGCCACCCATACCAAATATAAACAAACACAAAACCCCAAATTCCAGCAACATGTGTTTTTGAAAACTTTAATTTTTTATTTTATTTTTATAATCATTAATTCTTGCATAAATAATAAACTAATAAGATCATGATCTGATCAACCACAACTACTACTATCATGGGCTTACAGAGGAATGTTCCATCATTCATACGTCAAAATTCGATTTGATTAAAATTACCAAAACCCCAATTGGGGATTATATAATAATGACCAATATAATAATATTATAATGTAGTGGTTAGACAAAAAATATATAATTAGGGCATAATTAATCATAATAATTGAGGATTAATTAATCAAAAGCAGCACATGAACGCGTTATTAGGATACGGAATATATGCCCCCGTGTGTGAAGTAGTGGTTTTCTTTTATAAATTTATAAAAAAAAAAAAAATCTTTTGCTCTGTACTTTTACGTTGTAGAAAGTTAGAAACCGTGTCATGGTCCTCTTTGTGTGGGGCAAAATAATCCAAGACCTTCGGATTAGTCAAAAAATATTAATAAAAAAATATACTACCACTTACGAGGAAGAAAATAGTACTAGTGCTATTAATCTATGAAAATCCAAATCATTTACACAGCTAAGTGCGGCTATGTGAGTGAGGATGTAAGCATAATTTGGATTAGTTAATTAATTTGCAGGGAAGGAGATCGAACTCGAGTGAAAAAAATGAGCAGACAGTTTTGGTCAATTGATCTCATCTACATTTACATATATAGAGTTAATTAATAAATTAGTCACAATTTTGCAAACAAAGGCTAGCCCAGTTGAAAAAGGTATTGACTTACGGACCGAAGGTCTCAAGTTTCAATCCTCACAACATCATAGTTGTGTGTGTGTGTTAGAAATCCTCTCTTGTAGTTTAGGAGAGAAACTCTCGTACAATAGGGATATCACTTTTTGTTATATTTGACCAATAACGCAATGACACATAGGATAACCTTTTCACGTGTTATTGTGTTATTAATTGGGGATAACAAAACAATGCTATTCCTGTTAATAAGTAAGTTTTTTTTTTCTATGGTTTGTACTAAAAAAAAAAGTCATAAATTTTAAATTATTTAAGTTTGAGGCCCACATGGGCCCATGTAAATATTAAATCTGGGTAGATAGTGCCAACTGGGGTTCTGCTGCCAAGCCAGCTGCCATACAACGTACAACTGAGTTGGTTTTCTTTAGGGGGGTTGAAATCTGGCAGAATCATAACACCACAGAATTCTGGGAGGTTTTCTTAAAATTGCTCATTTATTTTATTTTCCTTTTTAATGTTTCATCAAAGAGACTCCTGATCATTTTGGTTTGCTGCAGATTTTGGACTTTGGAGCTTTTTACTTTTTCTTGCGATTTGAGATTAGATCTAGGGTTTAAGAAATCTGTGAGTGTGAGTGTTTTTAGGGTTTAGGGTTTTCACCTTTACTAGGGTTTTTGTTGATTTGGGCTGCACGTACTCCAGTCTCTGCAGTGGCAGCAGAGGCAGTAACTAGTCATCATTTTTGTCCTCATATAGGGTTACTTTGTTTTTTCTTTCTTTGGTGAAATCATATAGCCTATGGTTTACTTCTTTTCTTCTGGTCCATCCATAAAGGGCTTACTTCAATTTGTAGATTTGGGTTCTGTAATGTTTTCTAGCTTGTGTAAATGTAATGAGACCTCTTTTAACAAAGGGAGAAATACCACTCGATCAATAGTTAGTTGGTTACCGAACTTTCTCTTTGATTTCATATCATATATTACATACCGATCTAGTTGAGTTATGCTAGAGTTAATCGCGCGCGGGTGATCAATTCCCATGACAAGTGTGTTTCAATTTACAGTACATACAATATTCACTCAATCAGTTATGGAGTGAATTGCTAAATGAATCGATTTGGTTTCGGCTAATCTACTCTTAGCTCGAGATCTAAACCAATTAAATTTGGACTGTTTAATTGGTTTATGTACATACCTCTTGTTCAAATTGAAAATGATCACAGCATGTCCCATGAAAGAGCATGTTCTAAAGTAAGAAGAAGAGACATCCAACCCAAACCCAGTTCTCCAAATAATTAAGGCAAACACAATCAGCAGCAAACGACATTATCCTCTTAATTAATCTCCATAATGCAAACATGAAACATTTTTCTAATTCATAATGTATGACCTTGACTTTCTTCACACAAGGGTAAGGGTTTGAATCCGGAGTATATGAGCTTAAGTGATGGTGTACAAGAATTCAAAAGGTACAACAACTTTCCACCGTTGGATCCCTAGGGTTTAGAATCCAAGGACCAAGGGCGTGAATTATTGTGTATATCATATTCCCAAACATTCGTCTGCCTCATCATTGTCGCAATAGAATAGAAGAGAAGGGGTTTAAATTTTATAAAATTTTATAAAATTTGAAGTTGAATTTCAGAATTACAAAAGTGGCAAATTACGTAAATAAAAACACTGCCTTATGTCAGTCTATGTGTCAATTTTGTACCACTCGACTTACTCACTCTCTCTCTCTCCTGACCTCATTAAAGCCACGACAGCTCTCTCCTCCACGCGCCCCTGTTCAGACAGTGCACATCACGTCTTCCCGCGTAACACGTTTTCCACGCTGATTATATTTTTTAAAAAAAATTTAAGGCAAAGAGAAAACAAAAATGTTTTTTTTAATTTTTATTATTTTCAATGACGACAGCTTAAATGACAAGGAAATTGCCAACATTTGAAGAAGTTTTGATGACTTCAAGTGAAGTGTATACATTTTTGGAATCCAATAAAATTATAAATTAATCTGTACCCCATATTAGAGTGACGTGAATTCGTCGATATAACAGCTCCAAACGTGTTTCAATTAATTCGCATTATGAAAAATTTTAAAGTGTGCCCTTGAAGGAAGTTTGCCTCTTGAAGGAGACATTAGGCTTGAGAATGATTAGACAGATAGGAGCATCCTCAAAAGCGTTGGCCTTGGCAACTTATGGTCTAATAATAGATGGGTTACTGGCTTAGAGCATATATACTTGTTGGTTGTTATTGATATATGTGGGTTAGTAGGGTAGGAAGCTTGATTAATGATTGTTTACAAGCTAAATCCACCTGAGGCTTTTAGATTTGAACCAATCATTAAAAATGTCGGCTGACTAATGGAACTAAGTGAGTGTGCCATGATCGAGGGGTTTATCTTAGTGGTGAGGTCCCTCCCCCTTTTCCCTGGTTAATCGTTCGAATCCCAGGAAAAGTGCCCCCTCCACAATGCAATGTATCCCTACTTCTAAATTTATTTTAAAAAAATAAAAATAAAGAGTATGCCATGAAATTCAGGCTTTTCATCAAGGAAACTGGTCAATCTATCTAGGAACCAAATTCTTGGAATTTCTTAGAGTTTGAATATAATAAAATAGGGTGAGCACTAATTAAGCATTTGCTATTGTGTAGAAGGTGGGCCATTTTTAAAGAAGGCGTAGAGTTTTCCTACAAAATTCAAAGGTCAAGGGGAAAAGAAAAAAAGAAGAAATTGAAAGGTCTTGAGTTTGAGTCGTTACATTCGTATAATGTGTGTCAGTTTAATATGTTATCGCACTTCTCAATAGAATTTTTTTTTTTTTAAAGAAAAAAAGAAAAAGAAAAAAAGGAGGGTTGATTATATATTGATTTGTAGGTGGGGTTAGTTAGAAAATGGACTAGAAATAGGAAGTAGAAAGTATGTGCGGTGGGGCTCATTTTCCTTTGATTTATTGCAAGGCTATGGTATGCTTGTATCTCATCAGCCAGCATATATGTCACATTCTCCCTAAAGTGATATTAAGCTACATGTAGGACGATTTGTGACTTGAGTTTCCATAGCATCCACAATATATTTTATTTATTTTTATTTTTCAAAGAAATATACTCAAAGTTTTTCAAGCATACCATATGTAATCTGACAATTTCATTGGTTTTTTTTTTTGTTTTTTTGTTTTTGTTTTTGCAATAACACTTTTGTTTGGTTGTATTTTTACTTGTAACGTATTTGGTCGTATGAGAATTGATGGAATCAATAAATAAATTATTATTTTATGAGCCCTTTCTTCTTGTTGACAACCAACCGCAGCTAAATCCACCTGAGGCTTTTAGATTTGAACCAATCATTAAAAATGTCGGCTGACTAATGGAACTAAGTGAGTGTGCCATGATCGAGGGGTTTATCTTAGTGGTGAGGTCCCTCCCCCTTTTCCCTGGTTAATCGTTCGAATCCCAGGAAAAGTGCCCCCTCCACAATGCAATGTATCCCTACTTCTAAATTTATTTTAAAAAAATAAAAATAAAGAGTATGCCATGAAATTCAGGCTTTTCATCAAGGAAACTGGTCAATCTATCTAGGAACCAAATTCTTGGAATTTCTTAGAGTTTGAATATAATAAAATAGGGTGAGCACTAATTAAGCATTTGCTATTGTGTAGAAGGTGGGCCATTTTTAAAGAAGGCGTAGAGTTTTCCTACAAAATTCAAAGGTCAAGGGGAAAAGAAAAAAAGAAGAAATTGAAAGGTCTTGAGTTTGAGTCGTTACATTCGTATAATGTGTGTCAGTTTAATATGTTATCGCACTTCTCAATAGAATTTTTTTTTTTTTAAAGAAAAAAAGAAAAAGAAAAAAAGGAGGGTTGATTATATATTGATTTGTAGGTGGGGTTAGTTAGAAAATGGACTAGAAATAGGAAGTAGAAAGTATGTGCGGTGGGGCTCATTTTCCTTTGATTTATTGCAAGGCTATGGTATGCTTGTATCTCATCAGCCAGCATATATGTCACATTCTCCCTAAAGTGATATTAAGCTACATGTAGGACGATTTGTGACTTGAGTTTCCATAGCATCCACAATATATTTTATTTATTTTTATTTTTCAAAGAAATATACTCAAAGTTTTTCAAGCATACCATATGTAATCTGACAATTTCATTGGTTTTTTTTTTTGTTTTTTTGTTTTTGTTTTTGCAATAACACTTTTGTTTGGTTGTATTTTTACTTGTAACGTATTTGGTCGTATGAGAATTGATGGAATCAATAAATAAATTATTATTTTATGAGCCCTTTCTTCTTGTTGACAACCAACCGCAAGGAAGCTAAGGAGGGGAGGTGGCCATTGCCCCTCCGCCCCTCCGCTCATCTTCCCCTTCCTTTCCTCATCTCCCCTTCTTTTTCTCCCATTTTTTCCCTTCCTCTTATCCCCTCTTCTCCTCTCATTCCCATCCCCAGATAGTTTAGATCTATTTAGATCTAGGTGTGTTTCTCTTTTTGTTTTGTTTGGTTGTTTTTGCAGTGTTCTAGGTGATTGGTGTTGTCTTTGTCTTGGTGGCGGCAACAGTAGTGACGCTAGATTGTGTTTGTCCTTGGGAGAGTTGTGATACCTAGTAGTTGACGTTTTGTCTCTGTTTAAACGACGGCGGTAGCAGCGACACTGGTGGTATTTGTTGGGATGTGGTGCTCTTCTCTACTCTGCACCGACCGAAGAACTATGCTTGGTCATATGAGGTTTTCTTTGTCAAGTTCTGAGTTGAAGTGGAGTGCTTCTCAGAGGTCTTTTTACTGTTGTTTCTATATTCCTCCTCTGTGTTATCTCCTGGTTTATGCTATGGTATGCCTTACAGTTTGGGTGAGTGTCAAAGGACTATGATTTTGCTCATAAAAAGCTTCTTTTGACAGTTGGGATGTTCTGCAGTCCTCTCCTGTGGGTTTACTATTTGGGGTTTTTACGGTCCTCTCATGTGGGTCCGCTGTGTTGGTCTCTAGTTGCGGTTCTCGTCGGAGGTCTTTGTGTTAGTTTTCGTTTTTGACTTGTTCTTTTATTGTAATGATCCATAATGACCTGAATTGGACTCTTTTGTTAGTCCATGACATGTGTGGTACTCTTTTCTCCTATGAAGTTTGTCCTATGAAGGTTTTAACGAAGCCACTATACCATGGTACTCTCTGTACATTCGTGGTTTTATGAATGAATTCTCCTTCTCAAAATTTTATTTTTTAATTTTATTTTTTGACAACGATGAGTCCGAACTTTAGTACAATAGAGTGAATGCATTACCTTTGAGTAATTAGCCTAACTCACGTTTACGGAATGAACAAAGATTTTGATGGAAACAATCCTCTTGCATTAATTCTGTGTGCATTCATTTTTATGGGCCCACGTTGTAAGTATGAGTAATATATGGATATGGTAGTATTAAATGGAGCTAGCTGTAGGGGATTTATGACTGTTACTACTAATACTATGGTCTTCCTTATTACTTGCAAATTTGAAATGAACTCAGGAAAATTAAAGTAGCAAGTACTCAGCAAATCAGAGCAGCAGCAGAGACTTTGAACACAAAAACAACATCATCCCCACAGCCAGTCACCCACCGTCCTCAAGCCAAGCCGAGGAGAAGAACCTCCACGTCGCCGTTTCATAAACCCCCGCCACCAAGACACGACGCCGTTCAACACCCTCGCTTGAATATCAAGGCTTAAGGTTCATGATTTTACTAACCAGCTGAAAAATCCAATTTTGACTAATTGTTGACTGACAAGGCAAAATTATATGTTTAAATAACAATATTTAAATTGTTTTGTTTTGTTTTGGGGTTGCGCGTGTTTCACACAGTGAGGAAGAAGTGTGAAGGTGAAGAATGCTTGTATGGAGTGGGGGCCACCACCCCATGTGCCCTCCTCTGTCTCCACCAGCTCCTGTCTGGAAGCTCAATCATTAGAGAGAGCTCTGTTTCCCTCAGCCCAGCCCCCTCACCTCTCTCCCTCTCTCTCTCTCTCTCCCCCCAAAAACCTCCATAACCCAAACAGGCCCCTTCTCTCTCCTTCTCTCTCTCTACAATTTCCACACCAAGGCAAACAAAACGTACACACTCTGTGTGTACCCTAAACCCAGCTAAACACCGTCAATTTCTTCCATGTCTAATTCCGAAGCGCCCAATAACGAGCTCACTAACGGCGGCGGAGGAGGAGGGATGGTGGAGCAGCAGGCGTCGCAGAGGCCGTCTAGTAACGGCGTCTTGGCCGTGAAGAAGCCGCCTTCGAAGGACCGCCACAGCAAGGTCGACGGTCGAGGCCGCCGCATCCGCATGCCCATCATATGTGCCGCACGTGTGTTCCAGCTCACACGTGAGCTCGGCCACAAGTCAGACGGCCAGACCATCGAGTGGCTCCTCCGCCAGGCCGAGCCCTCCATCATCGCCGCCACCGGAACCGGCACCACCCCCGCCTCCTTTTCCACCGTCTCCGTCTCCCTCCGCGGCGGTGCCCCCTCCTCCTCCGCCCCCTCTTCCACCACCTCATCCGACCACAAGCCTCACCTCCTCGGCGGCCCCACCCCCTTCATACTCGGCAAGCGCGTCCGCGGGGCCCACGACGACGACAACGGCAACCACAACCACAGCCACGACGCCAAGGACCCCTCCGACCACGCCAACGACGGAGCCGTCTCCGTCGTCGGCCACTCCATGGCCTCCATGCTTGGCCCCACCGCGGGGGGTCCTGGCGGCTTCTCGGCCCCGCACTTCGGGCAGGTTTGGAGCTTCGCCGCCACACCTCCGCCGGAGATGATGGCCCAGTCGGCGGTTTCCCACCAGCAACACCCGCAGCATCAGCAGCAGCAGCATTCGTTGTTCTTACAGCAACAGCCGATGGGCGAGGCCTCAGCGGCCAGAGTGGGAAATTACCTTCCAGGACATCTCAATTTGTTGGCTTCTTTGTCGGGCGGGCACGGAAATTCGGGTCGGAGAGAAGACGACCCGCGTTGAAGACTCGGATTATAGACCGTCGGTTTCTGGTGGTTGGGTCGTGCTGGTGGTGGTGTGCTTTGTTGGTATATATAAATATGTGTATGTCTCTGTTTTGCTTTTTTTGTTGTGTGTTTTAGGGGAGAGGTGAGGGAGTTGAAGTTCTTTTGATTTTGATTAAATTTCTTGTAGTTGATTTTTAAGGTTAGAATTTAACTAGCTTTGGCTGGCTGGAAGAAGCAGAATAAGGAGTTTGTGCAAATTTGTGAATTTGAAGCAATGTATTCAAATTAGGGTTTTTTAGGGTTCAAATTGTTTTAGGATTTGGGGGGTTTTGTTGGAGGAGGAGGAGAGAGAATGAAGAAGAAGAAGAAGAAGAAGAAGAAGAAGAATTAGGGTTTTAGTTGGAGGTTTTGCTGTTGTAATTGGAATGGCTTTCCCAGAAGTTTAATTCTAAGAAAATATTTATTCCAATTCTCGTTCTATTTGTCAATAATCCCAATTGATCTTAATTTGCGTTTCATATCCCATTATGACATTTTAAGGCTTAGAATTGGGTTGAGCTGAGTTTGCATTCTATTCCTGCTGGGGTTGGTGATGGGTCATTTTACAAATTCTCTCGACTTATGCATAACATTTTTCTTGGCTATGGTATTCTCCTGGACTTGAACAGGGGTTCGACTTCTCCCCCTTCGCAGCAACTTTCCATTTTTGCTGCACTTTCCAACTGTTGGATGACCAATACCACTCCCATCTGGGGAGCAGCACACACTACACTAAACTGGAAACTGAATCAGTTTTCTGATGCTTGGTGTGTGTGGCAACTGTAGTTCATTCAGCGTCGGAGCTGAATAATTTTCGTGACACTTAAGATTGTTCTTTTTATTGTTTTGCTATACTCTTCTGATAACAAAATTCTTGATTTTAACATGCAGGTTTGTTGCCTGTAAAAAGAAAAAAGCATGTTGGATGAAGCCGGGGCAATTATGCTAGCAAAATTGAAGCAGTTATCTCCTACAACATGGGGTTAGATGGTTTTTGTTAATGTTTGTTAATATATATTGAAGTCAAAGTTCATGTTGAAGTACTGGTTTTCATGGTGTGCTGTTCAATTAGATTTTCGGAACCGATGCTTCCATCTGACAATAAAATCAAAGTGATCCATCATATTGAAACCCTAATGCTGTGTGATGTAGCAAGGCAGAAGTGCTTGATACTTGCAATTTGCTTGTTTCAAATTTCACCAGATTTCAGCTTTTGAGTTTAACTGAATAATAGAAAATACTATTACTTATCTTTGCTGGGGGAGCAAGGCTTGTGGTTTCGAATCGAAACATAACTTCGATCTGCAGAGAAACGTTTAGTTGAGACAAGGATTTTCCTTAAAGTTGGGTCTGCTAAGTTGCAACAGGTTCTTCAACTGCACTCCCCATATTCTGGAAAGAATTCTCTGGAATCAAAATTTATCCAAGTTGAAGAACAGTCGGAAGTAACAACAATCTGTAGAGAACCAAGAAATTTTAAAAGCAAACAGTCTAATGGGTCTTGCAATTATAGTATTGAAAAGGACGAAGCCACAGCAATGGCATAGTTCAAAAACCATGGCATTTAATAAAATGGTTTTACGCTTTACCAAACGAGAAATCATCTGCAGAACATCAAGAGTATGTAAATTTATACATTTGATGGCAAATGGCAAACTAACTTAGCCTTTAGGAGTTGTCTGACTCTTGCTATGCAGATCCAATTGTGTGATGAACATTGGACTGAGACTTCTATATGGCATTGACTTGAAAAGTCTTTCAAAGTATGAAATCTTCAGCCCCTTTTCCCTTGCAATGTCAGCTCGAACCCAATGTGAATGGTTTCCTTGTTCACCGGTAATTATAACAGTAGTATTCTTGTCGGAAAAATTAGTCAGGGCCACCACTGTTTCTGGCTTGATAGCAGACGAAGCATCCACCAGAAAAATATGACTGGAATGTCCTGCATTTAGGCCTGTGTCATGTAGCCAAAAGCTACTCATGAAAGTCGAGAAAATCACCCTGAATTTTTTAAGCTCCTCAGTTGGAGGACGAGAAATAAGGCTCTTTGTAAAGGCATTATGGGAGGATGTCGTCAGGTACCTCATCTATCTCACGGAATGCAGCATTGGCTCGAAACATACCTGACTCTGGAATCACTTTCAACAAGCTCCTCATGAGCACATCACAACAGTGATTATTATGAGCAAATAGAAGAATCCTATTTTCTGTTGACATTTGACATAACTGGTGCACTGCTTCACAAACAACCACTCCAGTTTTGGATGGCCTAAAAGCGTTTATTTCAACACATAGCTGGCCAGCCACCAAGTAAGGTGGAGAGCCCTGAATGCTTAAAAATATGGCAAACTGCAGATAATTGATCAGCACACAAACAACCACTCCAGTTTTGGATGGCCTAAAAGCGTTTATTTCAACACATAGCTGGCCAGCCACCAAGTAAGGTGGAGAGAGCCCTGAATGCTTAAAATATGGCAAACTGCAGATAATTGATCAGCATCAAGTTTATGACAGGCAGAGAGCAGTGCATGTGCAGTTGGAATGCTTGTATGGGAAACACAATCGGGAAAGAGGAAGTTCTGAAACAAAGCATCTGATGCATATTGAACCGCTTGGTGAGCTCGTTTCAAACAGACTCTATTGAACGAGAAGCTGACATCGTATTTTCGAGTCGAATCATGATGAACATAAAATTCATCTTCAAATTCAACTAGTACAAGACTGCTCCTGACAACGCAATATATAAAGCACTGTACAACATGTAAGATCATTATAATAATGTTCATACTTTTAACATGTAAGCATATGTTGATGGATGTTGAGAGTTTACCTGAAACTGCACAACATTTTTACCCGATGGTCATCCATAGACTAAGTCCCTCGATAAAGGAATGGGCGATTCTCAGGAAAAGAATCCATCTCAAAAGCTACAAAGGTTTTCTCTTCCTTATCTGGGTTTTTGTGAATTGCTGCTTCATGCAACGCCAATGTCACAGTCTCCAAATCGAAATGAGGCCATTTCTGATTCAAAATAACAACATGAGTTTTTCTTCAAAGCCAGCATGCAGGATTGAGGAGATAAAATTGTTCCATCTATCACAACATTCTATAATCCATCATTCAGACCACCCCTCATAGGGGAAAAAGCTCTTAAGCACAAAGCTGATTGCAACTAAAACTATGCCTGTATTTTGTTTAAACAGATTCTAAAATATTCTGTCTTCAATTTTGATTTGCAACAATTGGATATCCAACAGGTGCAAGTTATCTAAACTCCAAATCTACCACATTTAATATGTGCAAAATTTCCAAATAATATTTTGTCTTTTTGGATAATTGTTTTGATATTGTGTCATCAATATTCAGTTGCAATAGTTTCCAAGTTGCTTGGGTCCTTGTCTCCATGTGGAAAAGAGACGTTTGCAAGAATCTTTCGGACACCTCTACTTCTATTCTGATTAAACAAAATATAAAGCTAAAGCTATTAGGAAATTAGCTAACAATGCATATCGAGCTAACACCCTCCTCCCTCTCGTGCAGCCAGAGAAAAACAAAAAAGTGCTGCCCCACCCTGCAAACTATTAAAGAAGTAGAAATGAGGGGGAATGGAGTGTTTCGGATTCACGACCACCTGCAATCAGAGCTCGGATACCATGTTAGACAACCACGAGACCTTAAAAGTTTAAGCTGTTAAGAAAGGGGCAGCAGTGTATCTCAAGCTAATAGTTATCACTTTGCTTTTTCACTTTTTCTTCCAGTAAATTTGCGTAAAGGTTGGAGATACGTAGTTTAAATGTTGATGAACCATCAGAGCTAAGCTAATCCAGAGTACAGACCATACAAGCAAGATTTCATTAGCAGATAATATCCTCGTATCTTTCAAAAATTGAAACTTAGAGAAGTGCGTTACAAACTTATTTATGTAAATAGTTCGATATCGGTCAACTAACTACTTAACAGGAGAAGTGATGCAGGACGCGTAATTTAGTAGTTTTCCAAATTCTAGTAGGATTTCTACTTCTCCAGATTTCTAGTTTTAAGTTTCCTATTTTACTTGGGTTATGATTTCTATTTAAGCAAGGGATTTTATCCTATTATAAATACCCCCATGTAGTTCTTTAAAATGCAGATTTGGATATTGAGTAAACCTTCTCTTAAAACTATGTGATTTCTGTCCTTCCTTCCTCGGTTCTCTGATTTCGATCCTTTCTTTCGTCCCTTCGTTCTATATTTTCATCTCCTCGACCTTCGATATTCTACCCTTTCTTTTGTCCTTCGTCTCCTCGACCTCCGATATTCTTCTTGTTCTACCCTTTCTTTTCGATCTAAATTTTCATCTCCTCGATCTCTTATATTCTTCAAGTGCTTAATCTAATACGTACGGGCTGTTCTACATCAATTGGTAGTCAGAGCCTGCCCTTACTTTTGCTTGCGTCTGCTCTCTGGCATGGCATCCCAAACCGTGGCCAGCCTCGCGGAACAATGTCATGCGTTCCAAGACAGTTTCTGCTGATATTGCCGGCATTGAAACCCAACTCTCCAAGCCGGAACACAAAGAAGAGTTGGTACAGGCTCACAAACATCGTGCGAGGACAGACCTTGCCATCAACAAACTCCAAGGCTCTGTTCAGATGCTTATCAATCACTTTCGGCTTGGAACGACTGATCCTTCTTCTACCTCAGTGGTGCTCTCGAGTTCGTCTATGCCGCCGCCAAAAGGTGGCCTTCTTCCCAATCCACCGATGGATCAAAAACTCAAGGCCATGCCACAAGGTATTCCGAATCAGTCAACAGGACTATCAATTGGCATGCCCAAGGCTCAACTGGAGCCCATCTTTTCTTTTGGTTCTATGCCGCAGCCCAACCATACCCAACATACGATGGGTTCTCCTTTGGTTGACGACAACATTCCCGTCACTACCCCACCACACAACAAGAACTTCATGCACCGACACTTGGATTTTGAGATAGCCCGACATGCCAAGCCAGGTGTTTTTCCTGAACCAAGGCACTCTAGCGACGACTTACGAACACAAAGGATTGAGGGTCTATCACACCCACACACGTGCTTGCATTTGTTGGCCGATCATGGGTCTAGGTAGAGCTCTCTATTTGCCATTCTTACAAGGACTAATGTTCCGTGCTTGCGGAACGGCTGGTTTCGAGGTGGCAAATATGATGCTGATCTTGAAGAGCTACAAATCGCCACATGGCTCTTCACACTTCCTTGGGATTTTGATTTTGTCGCTGTTTACTCGTCGGAGTTGAGTTCTTTTCGGCGCCCAAGGCTCAACTGGAGCCCATCTTTTCTTTTGGTTCTATGCCGCAGCCCAACCATACCCAACATACGATGGGTTCTCCTTTGGTTGACGACAACATTCCCGTCACTACCCCACCACACGACAAGAACTTCATGCACCGACACTTGGATTTTGAGATAGCCCGACATGCCAAGCCAGGTGTTTTTCCTGAACCAAGGCACTCTAGCGACGACTTACGAACACAAAGGATTGAGGGTCTATCACACCCACACACGTGCTTGCATTTGTTGGCCGATCATGGGTCTAGGTAGAGCTCTCTATTTGCCATTCTTATAAGGACTAATGTTCCGTGCTTGCGGAACGGCTGGTTTCGAGGTGGCAAATATGATGCTGATCTTGAAGAGTTACAAATCGCCACATGGCTCTTCACACTTCCTTGGGATTTTGATTTTGTCGCTGTTTACTCGTCGGAGTTGAGTTCTTTTCGGCGGAGGAGAATGATGCAGGATGTGTAGGACCTAAATTTATTAGTTTCCTAGATACTCTAGTTTTCTAAATTCTAGTAGGAAACTAACAAATACATTAGGAAACTAATAAATTTAGGTCCTTCGCGTCCTGCATCATTCTCCTCTGTCGAAAAGAACTCGACTATGACGAGTAAACAACAACAAAATCAAAATCACAAGGAAGTGTGTAGAGGCATGTGGCGTTCTGTAGTTCTTCAAGACCAGTATCATATTTGCCACCTTGAAACCAGCTGTTTCACAAGCACGGAACATTAGTCCTTGTAAGAATGGCAAATAGAGAGCTCGGCCTAGACCCATGATGTACATGATGAGCCAACGAATGCAAGCGCGTGCGTGGGTGTGATAGACCCTCAATTCTTTGTGTTCGTAAGTCATTGCCAGAGTGCCTTGAAAACACCTGGCTTCGCGGATCTTGTCTCTATTAAAAAGATGGTACATCCAATGAGATATAGCCCAGTGAAAAAGAGTCTCAGGTTCGAACCCTTATGACACATTGATATTGTATGTATGTGAGAAACCCCCCTCCCCCTTGTAGTTTAGGCGATCGCTTGTATTTTAAAAAAAAAGGTATATAGTGTTGTACGTATGTTGGGTATGGTTGGGCTGCATCATAGAACCAAAAGAAAAGATGGGCTCCAGTTGAGCCTTGGGGATGCCAATCGATAGTCCCGTTGACTGATTTGGAATACATTGTGGCAAGGCGTGAGTTTTTGATACATCGGTGGATTGGGAAGAAGGCCACCTTTTGGCGGCGGCGTAGACGAACTCAAGAGCACTGCTGAGGTAGAAAAAGGCTTAGTCATTCCAAGTCGGAGGTGATTGATAAGCATCTGAACGGAGTCTTGGAGTTTGTTGATGGCAAGGTCCGTCGGCACACGATGTTTGTGAGCCTGTACCAACTCTTCTTTGTGTTCAGCGCTGAGCTTGGAGAGTTGAGTTTCAATGCCGGCGATATCGGCAGAAACTTTGTCTTGGAACGCATGACATTGTTCCGCAAGGCTGGCCACGGTTTGAGATGCCATGGCAGAGAGCAGACGCAAGCAAAAGTGAGGGCAGGCTCTGATTACCAATTGATGTAGAACAGCCTGTAGGTATTAGATTAAGCACTCAAACAATAGAACATTGAAGAATATAAGAGATTGAGGAGACGAAAATATAAATCGAAAAGACGAAAGAAATGGCAGAACAGTAGAACAAGAAGAATATCGGAGGTTGAGGAGACGAAAATATAGATCGAAGGGACAGAAATTACATAGTTTTAAGAGAAGGTTTACTCAATATCCAAATCTGCATTTTAAAGAACTGCGTGGGGGTATTTATAGCAAACTAAAACCTAGACATAATAGGATAAAAATCCCTTGCTTAAACAGAAATCATGACCCAAATAAAATAGGAAACTTAAAACTAGAAATCTGGAAATCTGGAAAAGTAGAAATCCTACTAGAATTTGGAAAACTATAGTATCTAGGAAATTAACAAATACATTAGGAAACTAATAAATTTAGGTCCTACGCGTCTTGCATCAAGAAGGCATTACAAAAGAGAAATATTCTTGCATACCTCAAAGTAGAACTCTTCAGCATATAACAGAACAGCAAAGTAATCCTTATATGTCGTGGGAGACACAGGCTGGTTAAGAACTTTAGGCACAAAGTCATTCTTGATCAAATCTTTGATATCGCCAGGAATCGTGAATATAGGTAATGAACCCTTTTCAACCCATACATAATTTTTCTTCCCCTTTTCATTTATTTCATTTGAGGAGGCGGGGGATAGAAATGTCTTAAAGACTGGAGGGAGCTTCGCTGAAGATAAGGGTGGTCCAGAGGAAAATGGAGTTCTATTAGGGGAAGATGGAGATGGTCTTGAAGAAGATGTTGGAGGTTTTGGGGATAATGGATGTGGCTTAGATAAAGAAGGACGTGCCCTAAATAATGAAGCCTGAAGTGGCTTAGAGGAGTGAGTAGATAGTTGAGGAGAAAACGGAGATGATGCGGATGAAGATGTTGGGGGTTGAAGGGATGATGAAGATGGAGTAACAAAAGGCGATGGGGGCAGCTTAGATGAAGATGTTGGAGGCTTAAGGAATGTTGAAAATGCATAACCACATGACCATTGTTGTACTTTTACGAATTTAGGAGACAACGAAGATGTATCTGAGTGAAGAAGATTGCGGTTTTCTACACAATGTAGGAGGTTTAGGGGAAGATGATGGTGGATTAAAGGGAGACAGGACTGGTTTAGATGGAATTGATGGGGGTTTAGGGGGTGGCAAGAGGTATCTGTGGGAAGTATCGTAACGATAATCACGATCGTGTAATTCGGGAAGCTGATTGTAACAATCATAACAAAATTCAGGCACATATTCACCATAATAACATTCATGCTCATCTTCACCACCAAGAAGCCATTTCAAGAGTTTACGAAAAAACGACATGCTTTTCTTCTTTCTGTGAACAAAACACAGAAACCCAACGACCATTTGAGAACGAGAAGACCCCATTGCAGGGTCTAAAGTATGAGACTCATTCAACAATTTCTATAACAGAGATTAATATTTGAAATGAGCAAACCGAGGCAGAGGATTAATTAATAAATAAAAATATTAATTCAAAAATGCAAAATAAAAAGTTGGGACCGGAGACAAAGATCATCTGTTCTATGAGTTGCAATGTTACATGCAAATGAATCGAGAAGAGGAAGAAAGTTTACCGAATGCAACGCAGCAGCAGCTGAGCTTGTTGCTGAGTGTTGACCAGCCGACGACTGAACGTCGCTTTCCTTTTCGTTTTGGAAAGTTAAGAAGTCCGAAGACTGAAGATTCTTCCATAATAATGTACACGCTCACCAGTCCCACCCCTACCCGGGTCTTGCCAAATCAGCAAAAGGGACCCACCTAGATAAGGATCAAGGAGGGTATTAAACCAAGCAATTAAAAAAATTTAAACAAACAATTTGACATTTTAAAAGTAGTGCCAGAGAGACAGAAATAGTACATTCACCGACTTTTTTGTTTACAAGTACTTAACCTGACCCAATGGGTCTAGTTTAATGGTCTCATCTTCAAATTTTCATGATATCTTGGTATTGTGTGTGTGAGAAATCTCCTTTATTTATAATTTAGATTATCGCTTGTATTAAAAAAGATACGTTGTTATTTTAGATAGAAAAAATATGAAAAAACACCTGCAATGAGACTTAATTTGTTGTTGTTGTCATAAGATGGGAGCTAGTTGTATTCGCGGATCTTGTCTCTATTAAAAAGATGGTACATCCAATGAGATATAGCCCAGTGAAAAAGAGTCTCAGGTTCGAATCCTTATGACACATTGATATTGTGTGTATGTGAGAAACCCCCCTCCCCCTTGTAGTTTAGGTGATCACTTGTATTTTTAAAAAAAAGGTATATAGTGTTGTACAATAATGTGATCTCTCTAACATTCCTAAAAGAACCTTATTCATGCTAGTAGAGTATAGCTCAGTTGATTGAGCTATTTGACCTCAAATCTTGTGGGCGGATGTTCAAAAACCCCAGACATCTAGAAATGTTTGTGTGTACACCCCGCCCTCCTCCCCCAATCGCGTCTACTCTAAAAAATAGAACCTTATTCATGTCCATACCCATGAAATGGTATTTTTTTTTTTAAAAATACCGAAAATAGGAAGATAGATTAAATACGAATAGAACAGTTTACATCTTGGGCTAGGCAATTAAATAGCCATTCAGGACAAACAATATCGCAGCTAAGCCTACCACCACTACGAAAAACATGAGCTGCCACTAAATGTCCATGCCCATGATATGGTATCTTCGATGAGGTACTTGTTTAGTTTCATCCGTAGTCAAACTCAGAATTAATTAGTGGGTTTTGACTTTCCCTTTAGTTGATTTACATGATTGCCCTTATGGGTTTTTATTCTGGGTAGCTGCAGTCATCATTCTTCAGCTAACTTTTAGTTGGATTCAACCTGCAAACTGAGATGAAATTATAATGAGCTTGTCTGAAAGTCTGAGATGAAGCAACTACAAGGATGTGTTTAGTTCTTCAACTGCACTCCAAGCACTCGTACTTGTGAAATCTTCCAAGTCTAACTTATTTGACTAACTTCACACGGTGTTCCAAGAACTCCGGTTTTGTTTCTTGATTGCAGGCCATTTCATTTCTCTCATGCAAATTTGATCCCATGTGTACTCTGTTCTATTTAGAGGGGACGATAATAAGTTGGTCAGAAGAAATGGAAGAATGAGTCATGAGTACTCTGTTCTCTCGAGGATAAAATTTGATCCCGTGTGTAACACGTATAGCCGCGCGGCTATAAGTTTTTAAAAAAATACTCCAGTATGGCCGCTCGGCTATACTATTCGGTTAAAATAGGGCCCCCCTAGCGCTCAGGTAACCACGTGTCAAAACGGGTACAGCCGCTTGGCTTTACTATGTTTAAACTAAAAAATACCCGTGTATGGCCGCGCGGCTATACCATTTTTAAAGAGGATCCCCATATATATACACCATTTATTTAAAAAATTATAATTAAAAAAACCCGAGTAAAGCCGATCGGCTATACTGTTTTGAAAAAAACAAATACTCGCGTATAGCCACGCGGCCATACTATTTATAAATAATAAAAAAAACCCGCCTAGCGATTAGGTTGGCACGTGTGAAAACAGGTATAGCCGTGCGGCTATACGGTTTTTAAAAAATAATCAGCCTAGCCGGACGGGAGCGAGAGTATAGCCGCTCGGCTATACTATGTATAGTCTAAAAAAAGACTTGCCTAGCGCTTAGGTGCCCACGTGTCAAAACAAGTATAGCCGCTCGACTATACTACATTAAAAAAACAATTACGGTAGTAAAGCCGCGCGGCTATACAATTTTTTTTTAAAAAAAAAAAACCCGTGTATAGCCGCGCGGCTAGACTATTTAGTAAAAAGGCACCCACGTGTAAAAAAAGAAATACCGTAGTATAGCCGTTCGGCTATACTATTTAAATATATTATATATGGTTCAAGCATAGTTCATAGTGCTGGCCACAAAAGGGAAGAAGCAAACTTTTGAGAGTTCTTAAAGGGCCAACACATCACTTCCTTCAGAGGCTACTTATAAGAAAAAGTTCCAAATGGATCCCTAGCATAAAATTCTGCACTTTGGAAAGATCAAACTGGAGGCTGGAGAGTTGCTGCTAAAGATATCAACCCAGATAGTGACTTTTAGAAATTTAAAAAGCAAACAGTCAAATGGTTCATGCAATTATGCAAAGAGTTTTAAACTTAATCCGAAACCCTGTAGGTGTTGCTGAGTGTGGCTCTTGCTACAAGTCCAATTGTGTGATAAGCATTGGATTCAGGCTTCTATATGGACCTAGTTGTCAACTGGTCCAGCTAAGTGGAAAATGACCTTAATTTGCAGAAATGTTTATTTATGTGAATTGTTTTTATGTTTTCTGTATATATATTTGAAACATAATCTTGATCTGCAGAAATGTTTATTTATGGCCCTTCAGCTTGAAAACTTTCTTCCCCAAAATAACTGAGGCTGGAGAATTGCTGTCAATCCAGATATTGACTTTAAGAAAAGAGAAAGAAGGAACTTTGGGTAACAATCCGGTTACTGAGAATTGCTTTGCATTATTTACAGTGTTTTTGCAATAAAAAACCATGACATCTTAGAATATATATGGTTGTAAGGTTAATGCATGGGAAATCATCTGCAGAACATCAAGACGCACACAAGTATGACATAATGTATACATTCCAAAGCACCTGTAGGTGTTGCTGAGTGTGGCTCCTCTTGCTACTGGTCCAATTGTGTGATAAGCACTGGATTGAGGCTTCTATATGGCCTTGACTTGAAAAGTCTCTCGAAGTATGAAATCTTCAGTCCCTTTTGCCTTGCCATGTCTGCGCGAACCCAACGTGAATTATCTCCTGGTTGACCAGTGACTATAACAGTAGTACTTTTTTCTGCAAAATTAGTTAAGGCCACTGCTGTTTCTGGCTCAATGGCAGATGAAGCATCCACCAGAAAAATATGACTAAAATGTCCAGAAGTTAGGCCTTTATCATGTAGCCGAAAGCTACTCACGAGAGTCGAGAAAATCACCCTGAATTTTTTGAGCTTCTCAGTTGGAGGACAAGAGAAATAAGGGTCTTCGTAAAGGCATGATGGGAGGATGTCATCAGGCACCTCATTTTTCCCACGGAATGCAGCGTTGGCTCGAAACATATCGGACTCTGGAATCACTTTCAACAAGCTTCCCATAATCCCATCACAACAGCAGTTACTAGGAGCACATATCAGAATCCTATTTTTGAGTGAGGTTTGACATAACTGGTGCACTGCTTCACAAACAACCGCTCCAGTTCTCGACGGCCTAAAAACGTTCCTTTCAACACAAAGCTGGCCAGCCACCAAGTAAGGTGGTGAGCCCTGAATGCTTAAAATATGACGAACAGCAGATAATTGTTTGGCGTCAAGTTTGTGACTGCCAGACAGCGGTGCTGGTGCAGTGGGAATGCTCGTACGGGAAACACAATCGGGAAAGAGGAAGTTCTTAAACAAAGTATCCGATGCTGTTTGAACTGCTTGGTGAGCTCTTTTCAAACATACTCTATTGAATGAGAAGCTGACATCATATTTTTGGGTCGAATAATGATAATCATAAAATTCATCTTCAAATTCCACTAATACAAGATTGCTCCTAATAATGCGATTTATAATGCCCTGCATAACATGCAATAAGATAATTATAATGCGGATAGTTTTAAGAAATTGCTCAGCAAATGTTAATGAATGTTCAGAGTTTACCTGAAACTGCTCAGCATTTGTACCTGATGGCCGTACATAGACTAAGTCCCTCGACAAAAGGAATGGCCGATTTTCAGGAACAGAATCAATCTCAAATTCTACGAAGGTTTTCTCTTCCTTGTCTTTATGTTTATGAACTGCTGCTTCATGCAACTTCAGTGTCACATTCTTCGTATTGAAACAAGCCCATTTCTGGTTTAAATTTATTAGAGACAAAGCAATACACATCCCTTTATTCCAGGGGGAACATCCCATATTGGGGAACATTCCATATTGTGGGACATCCCATATTTTAATGCATAGATTTAGGGGATATGTTAGGAATATGTGAGCCATCACTCACGTGCTTGACTTGACTTATGTGCACAACACTTTTGTATAAATATTGGTTATTGTGAATACAACATCATTAAAGTTTTCATCTCCATTCTTCTTCATGGTATCAGAGCTTCACCTGGAGCAATAATATTTCTTTTCTTCATCTTCCAATACCTTCCTCTTCTTCTTCTCCAATATTCAATCTATTAATCCTCTTTTCATATGGCGTCCACTTCTTCTACTCTTTCTTTTCCCATCACAAACATATCAAATCATATTTCTGTAAAACTAGATTCAGAGAACTATCTCCTGTGGCGTGACCAGTTTATGCCTCTGCTCCTTTGCAATGATCTACTTGGCTATGTAGATGGCTCCACACNNNGCCTTGACTTGAAAAGTCTCTCGAAGTATGAAATCTTCAGTCCCTTTTGCCTTGCCATGTCTGCTCGAACCCAACGTGAATTATCTCCTGGTTGACCAGTGACTATAACAGTAGTACTTTTTTCTGCAAAATTAGTTAAGGCCACTGCTGTTTCCGGCTCAATGGCAGATGAAGCATCCACCAGAAAAATATGACTAAAATGTCCAGAAGTTAGGCCTTTATCATGTAGCCGAAAGCTACTCACGAGAGTCGAGAAAATCACCCTGAATTTTTTGAGCTTCTCAGTTGGAGGACAAGAGAAATAAGGGTCTTCGTAAAGGCATGATGGGAGGATGTCATCAGGCACCTCATTTTTCCCACGGAATGCAGCGTTGGCTCGAAACATATCTGACTCTGGAATCACTTTCAACAAGCCTCTCATAATCCCATCACAACAGCGGTTACTAGGAGCACATATCAGAATCCTATTTTTGAGTGAGGTTTGACATAACTGGTGCACTGCTTCACAAACAACCGCTCCAGTTCTCGACGGCCTAAAAACGTTCCTTTCAACACAAAGCTGGCCAGCCACCAAGTAAGGTGGTGAGCCCTGAATGCTTAAAATATGACGAACAGCAGATAATTGTTTGGCGTCAAGTTTGTGACTGCCAGACAGCGGTGCTGGTGCAGTGGGAATGCTCGTACGGGAAACACAATCGGGAAAGAGGAAGTTCTTAAACAAAGTATCCGATGCTGTTTGAACTGCTTGGTGAGCTCTTTTCAAACGTACTCTATTGAATGAGAAGCTGACATCATATTTTTGGGTCGAATAATGATAATCATAAAATTCATCTTCAAATTCCACTAATACAAGATTGCTCCTAATAATGCGATGTATAATGCCCTGCATAACATGTAATAAGATAATTATAATGCAGATAGTTTTAACAAATTGCTCAGCAAATGTTAATGAATGTTCAGAGTTTACCTGAAACTGCTCAGCATTTGTACCTGATGGCCGTACATAGACTAAGTCCCTCGACAAAAGGAATGGCCGATTTTCAGGAACAGAATCAATCTCAAATTCTACGAAGGTTTTCTCTTCCTTGTCTTTATGTTTATGAACTGCTGCTTCATGCAACTTCAGTGTCTCATTCTTCATATTGAAACAAGCCCATTTCTGGTTTAAATAACAGCAAAGGTTTTTTTTAAATTTCTTCCAAAGTCGGCATGAAAAATCATACAAAATTTAGAAAAGAATGTTGTTGTACCACAGCATTCAACATTCCATCATTCATCATACGACAGCTCTTAAGATACTGAAATGCACAATGCACAATGCAAAGGCATGTACATGAAACTCAATCATTTCAAAACAATAGCCAGTCACTGATGCAAACAAAGAAGTATCAAATATATAAACAGAATCTTTGTGTATAGAAAAGTGATTACTAATACGAAATAAGCTATGTTTTGCAAACCATTAAAAACTGTGCTATATAATCAATATTGAAATCAGCTATGTTAAACAGAATCTTTGTGTATAGAAAAGTGATTACTAATACGAAATAAGCTATGTTTTGCAAACCATTAAAAACTGTGCTATATAATCAATATTGAAATCAGATATTATTGTCAAATCTTCCGAAAATTGAAACTTAGAGAAGTGCTTTACACACATATTCATATAACTGGTTTGATCTATGTCATATTTTCTTAACTACTTAAGAAGAAAAGGCATTACAAATGGGCAAGATTCTTGCATACCTCATGGTAGAACTCTTCAGCATATAACAGAGCAGCAAAGTAATCCTTATATGTCGTGGGAGACAGAGGCTGTTTAAGAACTTTAGGCACAATCTCATTCTTGATCAAATCTTTGATATCGTCAGGAATCGTGAATATAGGCACAATATCAACACATACATAATTTTTCTCCCCCTTTTCATTTATTACATTTGAGGAGGCTGGGGATAGAACTTGCTTAAAGATTGGAGGGAACTCAGTGGAAGTCGCAGGCAGTCCCGAGGATGGAGATGGTTTTGGAGATAGTGGAGGATTTGGTGATGATGAATGTGATTTTGATGAAGCCTGAGGTGGTTTAGAGGAGGATGTAGACAGTTTAGATGAAGATGGATTAACAAAAGTTGATTGAGGCAGCTTAGATGAAGATGATGGGGGCTCAGGGAATGTTGATTGAGGCAGCTTAGATGAAGAAGATGGTTGAGTTTTAGATAAAGATGTTGGGAATTTAGGAGATGGAGAAGATGTATTGATAGAAGAAGATTGCTGATTTGAAGAAGATGGAGATGGTTTTGAAGAAAATGTTGGGGGTTTTGTGGATAATGAATGTGGCTTAGATGAAGCCGGAGACAATGAGGCCTGAAGTGGCTTAGACGAGCAAGTAGATAGTTGAGGAGAAAAACGGAGATGATGTCGATGAAGGTGATGGGGGTTGAAGGGTTGATGAAGATGGACTAACAAAAGTGATGGGGTTAGCTTAGATGAAGATGTTGCGAATTTAGGAGATGACGAAGATGTATGGAGTGAAGAAGATTGCGGTTGTCTACCCAATGTAGGAGGTGTAGGGGAAGATGAAGGTGGATTAGAGGGAGACAGGACTGGTTTAGATGGAGTTGATGGGGGTTCAGATGAATGTGGCAAGCTGTTTCTGTGGCAAGTATCACGATCTTGTAATTCGGGTTGGAAGGGAAGCCATTTCAAGAGTTCGTGAAAAAATGACATGATTTTCCTCTTTCTGTGAACAAAACAAAGAAACCAAACGACCATTGAGAACTATGACTACTCCCATTGCAGGGTCTGAAGTATGAGACTCATTCAAATCTACCAAACATGCAGAGCAACAAGTTCAAACCGAGCAGAGGAATAATTAGACATAAATGAAAATATGAATTCAAAGATTGAAAATAAATAGTTGTGATGTAATGGGATAATGTCATATGCAAAATGGATTGAGAAAGAGCAAGTTTACCGAATGCACCGCACTCAGCACCTGAGAAAGAGTGTCTTGTTGGTTTTGGACCTGAGCTTGTTAAAAAGACTCCAAATTTGAAGATTCTACCGTAATCAGAACGCGGCTCTCCAGTTGAAGTCATTCCATTCATCCGGTCCCACCACAAACCAGGCCTTGCCAAATCAGCAAAAAGGGCCCACCTAGATAAGGATCAACCGATAAAGAAGGGCGTTAAACTAAGTAATTAAAAATTAAACAAACTATTTAACATTTTAAAACAAGTCAAGGACAGACATATTAGCCACATTCTCAGACTTTGTTGTTTACAATTGAAAACCCCGCTGTTTTTAAGTTTTTGTTTTCACTTTGGCAATGGGTCGTGTTATGTTGGGTTCGTATTATATCGGAATAATAAACGTGTCAAAGATGCTCAATCCAAACCTAACCCATTTAATAAATGTAACGTGCCGGTTCCAGGTCGTGTGAAACATATTATTAAACAAATTACCTGTTAATAACATGTTTAACAAATTATGAGGATTGCAAACTATTTTTGATTTTTTATTTATCATAATTTAACCCAAAGAGGAATTCTTATCATAATCAAATAAGAATGTTTTCTAAAGCCTTGCAATAAATTGACCTCAATTGATGACATGCCTCTAGTTTATATTCTCCCATATGTGTGGTAACAACTCTCCCCTCTCATATTTCCTCTCAATCCCATCTTCACTTTCATTCTCACTTCCGTTCTCCCTCTTTTCCCTCTATACTCTAGCACAAAACATGAAAACTAAAAACTAAAATTGAAACCAACAAGGAAAAAGAAACACAGAAAAAGCAAAAAAAGAAGAAAAAAGCACTCACCAGAATCACCTGCCTTGTTGAGTTTTAACGAGCCAACGACTGAAGAGCGCTTAGCTACTAAGGAAGTAAGTCAACAGCAAGATTACTATATTGCCAACATAGTACATGCACAGTCACACAAAGTCACAAAGGTTGAAGCTGCTTTATACTCCTTCTCGTTTTTCCTTTTGGTATTTGTTTTTTCAAAAAAGAATTGTGGGATGTTGGTGAGATTTGAACTTCCCATCTCAATTAGCAAGCCCAACCATTTCTACTATGAATAAAGTTGAGGTTTCACTCAAAAACTAATTGACAATGAGAGGAGTCGCATTATAAGCCCTTATTAAGTTTCTCCCTGAAGTAAGCGAGATCTCCTACATTTTACTCTCATCCGATTCTACATCTACTCAGCAATAAATTGACCTCAATTGATGACATGCCTCTAGTTTATATTCTCCCATATGTGTGGTAACAACTCTCCCCCTCATATTTCCTCTCAATCCCTTCTTCACTTTCATTCTCACTTCCGTTCTCCCTCTTTTCCCTCTATACTCTAGCACAAAACATGAAAACTAAAAACTAAAATTGAAATGGTTATCAAACGGGGACTTAGGTAACCACCTACTTCTAAGGCCAAACGGCTTAGCTGATGGATGGGCTACACGGATTCAATCTTTGGGATTATTATCACTTTTGTGATTCTTCAGTTAGTTAAGTGTTTGAATAAGGAAATTGTGAATTTAACATGCATGCAGGTTGCCTGTGGAAAGAAAAGCATATCAGATGAAGCTGGGAGAATCTTGCCAGCAACGTCGAGGCAGTTGTCTCCTACACCATGGGAGTAGATGGTTTTTTTTTGAAGTACTGGTTTTCAAGCGTGAACAGGTGATGGGTTGTCTACCAACATAGTACATGCACAGTCAGACAGAGTCACAGAGTCACAAAGGTTGAATCTTCTTTAGTCCTTTTTGTTTAGCGAAGTTTAACAGGAAGAAGACTTCAGAAAAAACTGTGGATGGCATGGAAAAATATCACGCTGAAGGATTTGTTTTTTGTTTTTGGTTTGAGAAAAAACTTTGGCTTATAATTCACTTACAGTGATTTTTCCATCAGCAAGTTAAGAAACAAAATTGATTGAGATAGATAGAGGATCTGAAAATGCAGGATGATGAGGTAAGGGAACCGAGGAGGGTGATTAATAATTTGACAAGAAAACAGTTACAATTAAAAGCAATCACCACACTCTGCAGAATGCTACTTACAACAAAACAGTCACCCTAATATCTTAGGTTGTGGCTTATGAACCAAGAAATTTAAACAGCAAACAGTCAAATGTTTCGTGCAATTATGCAAAGGGTTTTAAGCTTAATGCAAAAGCCTGTAGGTGTTGCTGATTCTGGCTCGTGCTACTGGTCCAAATGTGTGATAAGCATTGGATTGAGGCTTCTATATGGCCTTGACTTGAAAAGTCTCTCGAAGTATGAAATCTTCAGCCCCCTTTCCCTTGCCATGTCTGCGCGAACCCAACGTGAACGATCTCCTGGTTGACCAGTGACTATAACAGTAGTACTTTTTTCTGCAAAATTAGTTAAGGCCACTGCTGTTTCCGGCTCAATGGCAGATGAAGCATCCACCAGAAAAATATGACTAAAATGTCCAGCAGTTAGGCCTTTATCATGCAGCCGAAAGCTACTCATGTAAGTCGAGAAAATCACCCTGAATTCTTGGAGTTCCTCTGTTGGAGGACAAGAGAAATAAGTCTCTTTGTAAAGGCATGATGGGAGGATGTCATCAGGCACCTCATCTTTCTCGCGAAATGCAGCATTGGCTCGAAACATATCTGACTCTGGAATCACTTTCAACAAGCTTCTCATAATCCCATCACAACAGCGGTTACTAGGAGCACATATAAGAACCTTATTTTCTGGTGATGTTTGACATAACTGGCGTACTGCTTCACTAACAACCTCTCGAGTTGTCGAACCAGCTACTAGGTAAGGTGGTGAGCCCCGAATGCTTAAAATACGATGAACTGCAGATAACTTATCCGGATGGGTAGAAAGCAGCGCTGGTGCAGTGGGGATGCTCCTACGAGAAACACAATCGGGAAAGAGGAAGTTCTTAAATAAAGCATCTGATGCAGTTTGAACTGCTTGGTGAGCTCTTTTCAAACAGACTCTATTGAATGAGAAGCTCACATCATATTTTTGGGCTGAATCATGATGAGCATAAAATTCATCTTCAAATTCCACTAATACAAGATGGCTCCTAATAATGCGGTATATAATGCCCTGCATAACATGCAATAAGATAATTATAATGCAGATAGTTTTAAGAAATTGCTCAGCATATGTCAATGGATGTTCAGAGTTTACCTGAAACTGGTCAACATTCGTACCCAATGGTCGTACATAGACTAAGTCCCTTGACAAAAGGAATGGCCTATTTTCAGGAACAGAATCAATCTCAAATTCTATGAAGGTTTTCTCTTCCTTCTCCAGATTTTTATAAACTGCTGCTTCATGCAACTTCAGTGTCACATTCTTCATATTGAAATCTGCCCATTTCTGGTTTCAAATAACAACCACAGTTTATTTTAATTATATTTCTTTCAAAGTCAGCAAGAAAAATCATACAAAATTGAGAAAAGAAGAATGTTCTACCACAACATTCTACATTCCATCATTCATACCACAATATTTAGTTGCAAAGGCATGTACATGAAACTCCATGATTTCAAAACAATAGCCAGTTTTAGTGTGCATTGGTTTCAATGCATACAAAGAAGTATCAAGTATAATTAACAGAATCTTTGTGTAAAGAAAAGTGATTACTAATATGAAATAAGCTATGTTTGGCTAACCATTCAAAACTGTGCTGTATAATCAATGTTTAAACCAATCAAATTCAGATATTATCGTCATATCTTCCAAAAACTGAAACTTGGAGAAGTGCTTTACAAACATATTTATATAAATGGTTTGATATCTGTCATAATTTTCTTAACTAACTACTGAAGAAAATGCATTACAAATGGGCAAGATTCTTGCATACCTCATGATAGAACTCTTCAGCATATAACAGAGCGGCAAAGTAATCCTTATATGTTGTGGGAGACAGGGGCTGGTTTAGAACATTAGGCACAATGTCATTCTTGATCAAATCTTTTATATCCTCTGGAATCGCAAATATAGGTAATGGATCCTTTTCGACCCACACATAATTTGTCTTCACCTTTTGATTTATTACACTCGGGCAGGCGGGGGATAGAACTTGCTTGAAGATTGGAGGGAGCTTAGAGGAAGACACGGGCGGTCCTGAGGATGGAGATGGTTTTGAAGATGTTGGAGGTTTTGGTGATGAGGAATGTGATTTTGATGAAGCCTGAGGTGGTTTAGAGGAGGATGTAGAGAGTTTAGGAGGAGATGATCTAGATGAAGGTATTTGGAGTTGAAGGGATGGTGAAGATGGACTAATAAGAGTGGATTGGGGCAGCTTAGATGAAGATGTTGGGGGTTTAAGTAATGCTGAAGGCTGATCAACAGAAGAAGATACTTGTAATTTAGATGCAAATGCTAGGAATTCAAGAGTAAATGAAGATGCATTGACAGAGGATTGTAGTGGTTTAGATGAAGATGCATTAACAAAAGTTGATTGAGGCAGCTTAGATGAAGATGATGGGGGCTCAGGGAATGTTGAATATGTATTGAAAGAAGAAGATGGTTGTGTTTTAGATAAAGATGTTGGGAAATTAGGAGATGGAGAAGATGATTGCCGCGGTTTTGATGACGATGTTGGAGGCTTAGGGGATGATGAAGAAGAACTAAAAGGAGATTTAGGTGCTTGAGATGGAGGTGATGGGGGTTTATAGTTATAGAAGGCTGGAGATTGATTAGTAGAAGTCGGGGGTGGCGAGTAATTTCTATGGGGAGTTTGATATTCATAATCATTATTATGGAAACTGGTTTGTCTGGGAATTTGATTGTAAGAACCATGATAATTCTCATGCTCATCTTCACAACAAAGAAGGCATTTCAAGACTTCAAGAAAAATTGACATGCTGGCCCTCCAGTCTGTGATCAAAACACACAAGTCAATACAACCATTTGAGAGTTATTAGACCTATTCTAAGGTCTAAAATATCATTCAAATCTACCAAAAACGTAAGCTTAGTTAAGATTTATGGTGAAAAATATGCAGATTGAAGCAGATGATTTTAATTTAGACATAAACAAATAATAATTCGAAGATGCAAAATATACAGTTGAGTTGCAATGTTACAAGCAAATGAATCGAAGAGAGGAAGTTTACCAAAATGTTACATACAAAGATGGATATGATCCATCCAAGAACAGAAGAACTGAAGAACTGAGAAACCAACAAGGAAAAAGAAACACAGAAAAAGCAAAAAAAGAAGAAAAAAGCACTCACCAGAATCACCTGCCTTGTTGAGTTTTAACGAGCCAACGACTGAAGAGCGCTTAGCTACTAAGGAAGTAAGTCAACAGCAAGATTATCATATTGCCAACATAGTACATGCACAGTCACACAAAGTCACAAAGGTTGAAGCCGCTTTATACTCCTTCTCGTTTTTACTTTTGGTATTTGTTTTTTCAAAAAAGAATTGTGGGATGTTGGTGAGATTTGAACTTCCCATCCCAATATATCAAGCCCAACCATTACTACTAGACGTGTCATTAGTGTCGTGTTTGCAGTGTTCGTGTCGTGTTCATGTCAACTCGCTTTTCTTAAAGGGTTAATACGACACTATAAGAAAATAGGTTGGAAATGTCAAACCACGACTTGTTATAACAATTAAAAAAAAATAAAAAAAATAAAAAAATAAAAACAGAAATTTTAAACAATTAAAAAATCAACCAGTTCAAAAAAAAAAAAATTTCAAACAATCATAGTGTTTGGATCTGTAAGAGGATGAGAGTGAGCTAGAGAGAGATGGAAAAGGGATATCTGCACTACCACCCTATTAATAAGTTTGAACCTTTCTTTGGGAGCTTGGGTTTGAAACCTCCCGAGTATGTTCCTCTTATTCCTCATAAATTGATGCTCTTGATTGATAACGATTTGCTGCTTCATAATTATGGTGGAGGAAAAGACGAGAGAGAAGAAGAAAGTGAAGCAGAAAGAGAGAAGCTAAAAAATCAGGGGAATGGAGGAGGAAAAGACGAAAGAGAATAAAGAGAAGAAAGAGAAGAAAGAGAATAAAAAAAAAGAAAGAGATAAATTTACACAAATGACCTTGAACTTAACGGGTTGACACGACACAACACGATAGCTAATAAGTATTCGCGAATTGACACGACAAGACACGACACGACACTATAGCTAATGGGTCAACACGATATCAACACGACACGATAACTCAGACCCGAACATTGAATTTTTTGTGCGAATTCGTGTCGTTTTAACGAACTGTATACAATATTATTAGAGCCCTTATTAATTTTCTCCCTGAAGTTAAAACGAGAAAGTCTTGGATGATACGGTAATCACCCGTCTAACACCTCTTACAAGTAAGCGAGATCTCCTACATTATGGTCGCATCCGATTCTACATCTACTCAGTTATAAGATCTTCTCGAAATCAAACACCATATAGCGGCACAGAGTACACCACCAGTCCCACCCCTACCTCAGGTCTCACCACATCAGCTAAAGTGTTTTACCCCATCAGTGGAGCAAGTAAGGACTTAAACCAAGTAGTTAAATATTGAAGAAACAATACAGCAAAATAAAAAGAGTCCCAGAGAGATAATGACACTTTCTCTTTGACTTTGTGGATGACACGCCAAAATCATCACCCTGGTAGTGGGTTTTACATTTTATGACGGATTTTATTACATTTTTTTTATTGAATAATTTGATCAGCATGTTCTCAAAATGTGGGCTTGTGGGTGATGGGTTTAGAGTGTTTGATGAAATGCCTGACAGAAACCTCGTCACTTGGACTTTGATGATCTCGGCTGCTGTCCAAGATGGTCAATTTGAATGGGGATTGGAAATTTATTTGGGATTAATAAGAAGTGGGTTGAGGCCGAATGAATTCACTATTGTCAGTGTTCTCAAGGGGTATGCAGAGTGTGCTAGTACCATACCAAAGCATATGAATTTGGCATGAGTGTTCATTGTTTTGCTTTGAAAGTTGGGATTGAACATAATTGCTATGTGGGTGGTTCTATTTTGAACATGTAACTGGATGATATTGAATCGGCTAAAGGGGTGTTTGAATCTATGACCAATCTTGATACTGCTGGTTGGAATACTATGATTGGAGGGTATGCTCAAGCGGCTATGGCCTTGAAGCCTTGAAGCCTTGAAGGAATGCCTTATACTCCTTGGCCCGCTATATTGAGGTCCTTGCTTAGTGGTTGTCGGATACATGGGAACATAGAGTTCGGAGAATGGACTGCAAAGAAGTTAGTTCCAGAAAATGATGTACCTTTTGTACTATTGTCAAAGGTTTACTCTGAAGGAGGTAGTTGGGAAGATGCTACAAAGATAAGGAGGGAAATGATGGAAAGAGGTCTGCCAAAAAATACTGGATATAGTTGGATCGAGGTATAGCCAGAAACCAATTGGACAGAAATGTGGAACCGGGCCATGAAAAATGGTAAGTTTGTTCACATTTTGAAGATTTTAGTCGACTAATGTAGCAAAATGTAAATGGCACAGAACAATTAGCATGGTCTGTAGGAAGGAGTAAGGATATACATCATTAGTTGTTTTGCAACCTCTTTTTGTCCTTAATATTGCAGTTCTTGGCAACGAGTGATGAAGCAGAACTTGATGGTCCTCATCCCACTTCAGGTGTGAGCACTAAAAGAGCAGTAGCAAAAGCAAACGACCAACCAACAACGCAAAGTTTGCACCTGAAAGGAGTCGGGGACTGGTCGAACTAAGTTAACAGGAGGAACCAACAACGCAAAGTTTGCACCTGAAAATCTTTATGCTCCTCTGCTATCAGCCAAATGTTACTGATGCAATCAATCTGGTCATGGTTCTAATGTGTTAAGAAACAAAATTGATTCAGATAGAAGAGGATCTGAACATGCAGGAGGATGAGGTAAAGTAGCCTAGGAGGGTGATTAATAATTATTTGACAAGAAAACAGTCACAAATAAAAACAATCACCACACATTGCAGAAGGCTACTTACAACAAAACAGTCACCCTAATATCTTTAGGTTTGGCTCAAGAACCAGGAAATTTAAACAGCAAACAGTCAAATGTTTCGTGCAATTATGCAAAGCGTTATAAGCTTAATGCAAAAGCCTGTAGGTGTTGCTGAGTGTGGCTCTTGCTACTCGTCCAATTGTGTGATAAGCATTGCATTGAGGCTTCTATATGGCCTTGACTTAAAGAGTCTCTCAAAGTACGAAATCTTCAGTCCCTTTTCCCTTGCCATGTCTGCACGAACCCAACGAGAACGATCTCCTGGTTGACCAGTGACTATAACAGTAGTACTTTTTTCTGCAAAATTAGTTAAGGCCACTGCTGTTTCCGGCTCAATGGCAGAGGACGCATCCACCAGAAAAATATGACTAAAATGTCCAGAAGTTAGGCCTTTATCATGTAGCCGAAAGCTACTCATGAGAGTCGAGAAAATCACCCTGAATTTTTTAAGCTTCTCAGTTGGAGGACAAGAGAAATAAGGGTCTTCGTAAAGGCATGATTGGAGGATGTCATCAGGCACCTCATCTTTCTCACGGAATGCAGCGTTGGCTCGAAACATATCTGACTCTGGAATCACTTTCAACAAGCTTCTCATAATCCCATCACAACAGCGGTTACTAGGAGCACATATCAGAATCCTATTTTTGAGTGAGGTTTGACATAACTGGTGCACTGCTGCACAAACAACCGCTCCAGTTCTCGACGGCCTAAAAACGTTCCTTTCAAAACAAAGCTGGCCAGTCACCAAGTAAGGTGGTGAGCCCTGAATGCTTAAAATATGACAAACAGCAGATAATTGTTTGGGGTCAAGTTTGTGACTGCCAGACGGCAGCGCTGGTGCAGTGGGAATGCTCGTACGGGAAACACAATCGGGAAAGAGGAAGTTTTTAAACAAAGTATCCGATGCTGTTTGAACTGCTTGGTGAGCTCTTTTCAAACATACTCTATTGAATGAGAAGCTGACATCATATTTTTGGGTCGAATAATGATAATCATAAAATTCATCTTCAAATTCCACTAATACAAGATTGCTCCTAATAATGCGATTTATAATGCCCTGCATAACATGCAATAAGATAATTATAATGCGGATAGTTTTAAGAAATTGCTCAGCAAATGTTAATGAATGTTCAGAGTTTACCTGAAACTGCTCAGCATTTGTACCTGATGGCCGTACATAGACTAAGTCCCTCGACAAAAGGAATGGCCGATTTTCAGGAACAGAATCAATCTCAAATTCTACGAAGGTTTTCTCTTCCTTGTCTAGATTTTTGTAAACTGCTGCTTTTTGCAACTTCAGTGTCACATTCTTCATATTGAAATGAGCCCATTTCTGTTTCAAATAACAGCAAAGGTTTTTTTATTTCTTTCAAAGTAAGCATGAAAAATCATACAAAATTTAGAAAAGAAGAATGTTGTACCACAGCATTCTACATTCCATCATTCATACCACAGCTCTTAAGATATTCTTTTTGTCTTTTTGGATCAGTATTTAGATTTGTCTTTTGGCATCAATATTTAGTTGCAGAGGCATGTACATGAAACTCAAATAATTTAAAAACAATAGCCAGTCACCAATGCAAACAAAGAAGCATCAAGTATAATTAACCATTCAAATCTTTGTACAGAGAAAAATGATTACTAATATGAAATAAGCTATGTTTTTCTAGTCATTCAAAACTGTGCTATATAATCAACATTGAAATCACATAATATCGTCAAATCTTCTGAAAATTGAAACTTAGAGAAGTGCTTTACGCACATATTTATATAAATGGTATGATATCTGTCATAATTTTCTTCACTATCTTGTTAAGAAGAAAGGGCATTACAAATGGGCAAGATTCTTGCATACCTCATGGTAGAACTCTTCAGAGTATAACAGAGCAGCAAAGTATTCCTTATATGTCGTGGGAGACAGAGGCTGTTTAAGAACTTTAGGCACAATCTCATTCTTGATCAAATCTTTGAAATCCTCAGGAATCGCGAATATAGGTAATGAACCCTTTTCAACCGATACATAACTTTTCTTCCCCTTTTCATTTATTACATCTGAGGAGGCTGGGGATAGAACTTGCTTAAAGATTGGAGGGAGCGTAGTGGAAGACACAGGCGGTCCCGAGGATGGAGATGGTTTTGAAGATGTTGGAGGATTTGGTGATGATGAATGTGATTTTGATGAAGCCTGAGGTGGTTTAGAGGAGGATGTAGAGAGTTTAGGAGGAGATGGTCTAGATGAAGGTGTTTGGAGTCGAAGGGATGGTGAAGATGGACTAACAAGAGTGGATTGGGACAGCTTTGATGAAGATGTTGGGGGTTTAGGCAATGCTGAACGCTGATCAACAGAAGCAGACTGTTGTAATTTAGATACAGATGTTGGGAATTCAAGAATAAATGGAGATGCATTGGAAGAAGATGGATTAACAAAATTTGATTGAGGCAGCTTAGATGAAGATGTTGGGGGCTTAGAGAATGTTGAAAATGGATCAAAAGAAGAAGATGTTGGGAATTTAGGAGATGGAGAAGATGTACTGATATAAGAAGATTGCAGCGGTTTCGATGATGATGTCCGAGGCTTAGGGGCTGATGAAGATGAACTAAAGGGAGATTTGACTGGTTGAGATGGAGGTGATGGGGGTTTATAGTTATAGCAGGCTGGAGATTGATTTGTAGAAGTCAAGGGTGGCGAGCACTTTCTATTGGAAATTTTATAATCATAAGTTTGTCTGGGAATTTGATTCTCATGCTCATCTTCAATTCCAAACAGGCGTTTCAAAACTTCAAGAAAAATTGACATGGTGTCCCTCTTTCTGTGATCAAAACACACAAGTCAAGCAACCAGTTGAGATACCAAAGACAAAGATCATCTGAGTTACAATGTTACATACAAATGAATTGAAAGGAGGAAGCAGAAGCTGAAGAAATGAAAAGCCAACATGAAAAAGGAAACACACAAAAAGAAAAAGAATAAAAACAAAGCACTCACCAGAGTCACTGCCTCTATGAGTGAGTGTTGTTGACGAACCAACGACTGAAGAGTTCTTTGCTATTAAGGAAGGAACATAGTACATGCAGAGTCACAAAGGTTGAAGCTACTTTAGTCCTTTTCGTTTCTCCTTTTCCTTTTTTGTTTTTTTTTTTTTGGGTCAAACAATTATTTGACATTGGTGAGATTCAAACTTTCCATTGAAAATTATAAACGATAGTTCCTCTACCTACTCTTGGTTTATCTTGTATGTGTAAGCTGATCATGTTGATCAGTCTCTCATGTGCTAGACTTATCTTGTATTTTGTAGCTTGCAATTAGGGTTCTTTGTAAACAACCCTTTCATCTCATGTATTATTCTATAGGATTATTCGCAGCAATGGTCCCTCAACTATACCCCAAGTTATACTTTGGTCACTCAACTCAAATATTAGTTGCAAAGGTCACTCAATTAGGTGTTTTGTTGCACCGTTAGTCCTACCGTCAAGTCTCTCTAACGGTAGGGACTAATGGTGCAATACAACACCTAATTGAGTGACCAAAATGTAACTCTGAGTATAGTTGAGGGATCATTGCTACAAATAATCTTAACTGAAAAGTCATATTTGCCCATCAATAATCTAAGAGATGCTTGCCACGTCATCATTTTAAACAGAAAAAGTAACAGACTTGACGGTAGGACTAACGGTGCAACAAAACACCTAATTGAGTGACCTCTGCAACTAATATTTGAGTTGAGTGGCCAAAGTGTAACTTGGGGTATAGTTGAGGGACCATTGCTGCGAATAACCCTATTCTATATGACACAATTACTACTACACTAGCTTCTACTCTTTTCTTCTAGCTAAATAGTGAAGTCTAGCGGAAAGTCTTGAGTGAGATGGGTGACGTGGTTCAATTGCCTCACCCAAGACTCTTTGTCCAAATAGAGCATCTACAATCATGATCTCTATTTTTTAGTTAAAATTTAGCTAAAAACATATAATTTTTTTTTTAAAGAGCTCTCTATAAAATCTTAACTCCAATCATACTCTCTAGTTTAGGGAGTCATAAATGTTATAACTTTTTTTTTAATTAGTCCATCTCTATAAAAAAAAATATATAAAAAAATAATTAGCATTAATTAAAGGTTTAAGATACTCATAAAATAGCATCATTAAATTATGGAAAATGCTAGGGAGACCAACTTGGGATACCAACTTGTGTACCAACTCTCTAATAGAGCGTGGGACCCATTGTAATTGGTGGGCTCCACCTCTATTAGAGAGTTGGTACACAAGTTGGTATCCCAAGTTGGTCTCCCTAGTATGACCCTTAAATTATAGGTAGCCACTAGGAGTCCTTTTTCTCTCCTCAGATTTAGGAGTTCCTAGAAGTCTACCTATTTTAGGAGGTGGATAGGGAGCATGATTGGAGTTGCATTTTTCCAATTCCTCCCTAAACTTTGTCTAAGGAGGCGGTTTAGGGAGCCCATTGTGGATGCTCAAGACACCAAATTGTTGCACAGTTTACACAACCGGTCCCGCTACTACCTTGGTTCTGTCCACATTAGCAAAAGGGACTCGCCCAGCCAAAGTGTTTTCCTCTAGGAAAAATTAGTGGAGAAGTAAAGACTTAAACATTAAAACTTCAAGAAACAATTTGACATGAAAAATACTTCTGCTTCTTACTAGGTAAGTAGGAGCTCTTACATTCATGCCAATAGCCGCGTGACATGTGTGCATAGGTTTTTCTTTTTGTGTTTTTGATTAATTATTTTTGCATATGTGTCAAATTATGATTCACATGGCAGAGACGCGGCTATGGCCTTGGAGCCTTGAGGCCTTGAAGCCTTGAAGGAATGCCTTATACTCCTTGGCCTGCTATACTAAGGTCCTTGCTTAGTGGTTGTCGGATACGTGGGAACATAGAGTTCGGAGAATGGACTTTAAAGAAGTTAGTTCCAGAAAATGATGTACCTTATGTACTATTGTCAATGGTTTACTCTGAAGGAGGTAGTTGGAAAGATGCTACAAAGATAAGGAGGGAAATGATAGAAGGAGGGGTGCCAAAAAATACTGGATATAGTTGGATCAAGGTGTTGGCGAGTATATCCTATTCTATTTGGATTTTATTTATTTTTCATTTTATATAGATATTATGTAATTAGGATTCCACTTATTTCCTAATTAAACCCTACTAGGGTTTATAACCTTATATTATAAATACCTCATTTCGGAGAATGAAATATATCTGAAAATATTCTACCACATTGTTTGACTTGGTATCAGAGCCGACTTTCTGGTGACCTGTGTGTGTTGTGCCCACCCGTGTTCTACTGTGTGCCCTAATTCTTTTAGGGTTCTTGTGTCTGTGCCTTTGCCGTGTTCCGTTGTGTGCTCTGTCGTGTTCGTGCCTTTACTGTGTGCCTCTACTGTGTTCGTGCATCTGCTTTCTACTGTGTTTGTGCCTCTGTTGTCTTCGTGCATCTGCCATATTTGTGTCTGTGCTGTGTTCTGTTGTATACTCTGTGTGATTTGTTGAGTTTCTGCTACAATCATGGGTGATAATTCCATTGTTGGTGCTGCTGCTGCTTCTGCAAATTTGCGTGTTTCTGACTCTATTCCAGGTACTGGCTCCAATACTTGGATAATTGACACTGGTGCTTCTGATCATATGAT